>JBAFWW010026108.1:0-12172 GCA_036873685.1 Agapornis canus
CAGTAGTGGTTTGTGTTATACCTTAGTTACTGGACTGTTCTTATCTCAACCTATGGGAGTTACATTCTTTCCATTCTCCTCCCCATCTCACCTGGGAGTGGAGAGGTAGTGCTGGGAAGGGACCAGCTGAGCAAACAGTTGTGTGCTTCAAAGTTACTGGCTTGGTTTAAACCATGACAATGGGGCCCTAAGGGTTGAGAGGATAGCTACAGATCTGACCAGAGTGTGTCAAAACAAATCTATTATAAACATTCATTGTTTCAGATTAATAGTTATTCATTGCAATGTTGATTTATTTGCTCTTAGAGTTGTTACCCTTGGTCTCACAGTTCCGTTATGTCGCACCTGACTTTCAGCTTGTACTCACTGTTTTAGTGTTTATTGGCTTTGTGGCCTGGGCTAAGGTTCTTGTTTTGTTGTACTTTATGATAATGGCTTCTGATACGATGGAATTATTGATCATGAAAGTGATCTCATATGCATTATCACTGTGGCCATCTTCTCTATATTTTGGGAGCCACATAATGGGAATCATTAATAATTACACCTCTTCCCCCCTGCCCCATGAGTTCTCTTGCAAGGTAGTACAATTTTAACATCTAGAAGATAATTTCTGTTCTGATTTTGTTTATTTGGTTTGTTTTTTGTTTGTTTTTTTTTTCTTTTTTCAATAAGCCAGCTCAAAGTGAACTATCTGTAAGTAAAAAAATCCATGAAGGAACCCAAAATGACATTATTGAGAATAGCACAAATGTATTTTTAAGGAAAGGAGCATTTGTTAATTTTGTAACTGAGAGTAAATCACTCTTTAAATACACTGTGGCTAAACATTTGAGTATGATTGAGAGCCCACAAATATAGGTATTTTCAGGTCTGTAAATAAACTTGCCTTTTCCTGTCCCTTGGTGGTCTAGATAGTGATGAAAGGCTGTTGATACTTCTTTAAATTGTTACAGGTCTGGGCATGTACTCTAAGGTAATTCTTGTTCTTCCACCAAACAGCAAGATGCCTGCTCTGTATTTAGTCCATGAAGAGCTACAGCTTCAGACATCTATCCTTAAATACATGTTACAAGTGCCCTGGATCATTTCTTTCTCTCCTTCCACCCTAGAGCCTCGTGGAAGACAAGGCACCCACCTGCCTGGCTTGCAGGCCACCCTGCAAAGTAGAATATTTGGAATGCATAAGCCACAATCCTCCTAGTTGATACTCATTTGGTTTTGCTCCTTTCAGTTTTCTGTCTTCCCAATTTAGAGCCATTAATAATGTTTTCTGCCTACCCTTTTGCTCTTTCTTTTTTGTTGCCTTTTTCAGCAAGAGCAAAGTCTTCTATTCTTGGCTACATGTTGAAACATCTGGCTGGCTGGGACTTTGCAGAGAAGGATGTGGCTTGGAAAAAAGGAGAAAACCTAACAAGATGTAGTAATCTGCTTTAAGACTGCCAAAAGGGATACATCTGACTTCAAAACACAAAGTGGCAAAAATGACTTTGCTAGTCTGTGGGTCCTGAAAACATTCCCTGAGAAATACTGATGACTGACTATGTTAAAGATTAATTTCATGAGGCAGCTCCCCCTCTCTCTCTGAACATAAGGACCAGATATATAGTGAGCAAGTTCTTTCCCTGGATTTTTGTGCAGAAAGAAAATCATGTAAATCTGGAGTTTTACATAACATGTTGGTTTTTCATATAATTGTGAGCAACCGTATCTTGTACCATAGTTTTCTTTGTATGGCAGCAAAAGGAAATTGTTGGGAAGCAATCTCTTCTTGGCTATTAGCCTCTGGCTAATTATAGTCTCTTTTTTGTGTGATTTATTAATGCTAACCCTGTGAATAAAATTTTCAACTAATCTGAATTGTGTGCTAGTGACCAGATAACATCAGTAACCTGACACAGGTTAACACAGGCCAGGCCACTGTATTGCATGTACCACCTAGGAATGCAAGCTCTGCCTTTGCCACAAATCATGTCTAATAAACGGGGCTTTGCAAGCAAGGTCGTAGGAAGGAGTGCTGGAAGGCACCTCAAAAGGTCGGCTGCAGACCTGCAGCCATAAGGATCAGCTTTCCTATGATTAATTGTACTCTGAAGGTCATCATGTTCCAGTTTGTTTAAAGAACTTGCTCCCTGCTGTGGTCTGCAGTTTGTTGCTTTTCTGAAGAGTATTGGAGTTGCAGTCCTGTTTTCTTGGTACAAGGGTGAGAATCCACTCTGCAGTTGTGGCAATAAGGTGCAGGTAGAGGGACAGGCACTTGGATGCATCAGATGAGGCTTGGGTTTACTGGGAAAGGGGAGCAGGATGGTATTTTGGGGGTTCACAGGCTTGGATTTACTGTGCCTTGTGACAGGAAAATACCTTTTCTCCCTATTTTTCACAGCTGAGCTGAGGAGTTTGATGCCTGTTAACAGCTTCATGCATGATGACCGGCACCTCAAACTCTACCTGCTGAGCAGTAGGCAGCCCAGTGCAGACCTCAAAGCACTAGGTATGCCCAGTTAGCAGGTTGCTTTATGCCTCATTAACAGAAAGGCAAAGGTTTTCTGCTAGAGCCCCACTGTTACAGGAGGTGGTGAAGCCTCCCTTCTAATGTGTGTTAGCCATGGGTGCTCATTGCTAAACCCAAGGAGTTGGCCTCCCCGTGTTGTGATGGTGCCCACAGATGCTCTGGATTAGCACTGTGTAATGCTTTGACACTTGCAGGAGCTCCTTCAGTAGCTGCAGTCATGTGCAGATGGTGCCAGAGAGTATGCTGCCTTCAGGAACACTGCTATTCAGCATGCAGCACCTTGGGAGAGTGCCTAGTCTCCCCTATGAGCTTCTTGCTACTGGTTGTTCTTCATCACAAGACCCCGCTGGGTTTGTGTTGTGTGAATAGGTAGCCAGTTAATTCATGATCTCTGCAAAGGCACTGCTTGGTAAGGATGGACAAGCAGTTTATGTAACCAGTGGAGATACTAAGGATTGTGAGACCATAAGAAGAACTTTGATTTAGTCCTGTTTGAGTCAGACTCCTCGAGGCAAAGGTAGCCAGCTGCACCCTGTACCACTAATTTCTGTTTGAATGCATGATGTATGAGTAACTACTGTCTTTCTTGTGCATTCCCATGGAAAAGTCTGGAATCTGGAGTCTCCAGCTCAAGGGTTACTTACTGCATTTCTCCTTCATGAGAGTTAAGTGACCTTGGCAGTGGGAGAGGCTGTCCTCACTCACCAGCCCTTAGACTTTGTACACTACCAGATGCGGTAAGTAGCCTCATAGGCTTCTGGTCTCTGTCTCAGGTGAGCAATGCCTGCCTAATTGAAAAAGTATTACTGGAAGGAAACAGTAGGAAAAGAAATGTGTAGTAATTTAATCACAGAGCAGCTGCTTAGTTACTCACTTTCCCCTTCTATTGGGCACTTGAATTGTTTCTTTTACAAGGAAATAGGATTCTGCACAAGTAATTTCTAGCTATTCATTTTCTACAAGAAGTCTTTTACTCTTAGTTCTGCCTTCTCAGCTGATTCCTGATGCTGTACACTTGGTTGTGAATTAGTAGGTATTAAAAAAATTATATGAGCAGGCTGTCTTTGCTACTTAAGAGGTCTTTATTCCCTATAGAGTCTAAGGAACCTGTAATAGTTAACATGCTTATTTCAATGACTCCAGGGAGGAGCAGGCAGTCAGCTTGTAAAATAGATAAATGAATTTACTTGCCCAAGATCAAGCAAAAAATCTTTGGGAAAGAGGACATGAAGCATGGTCTCTTATAGCCCAGTTTAGTAATGTGCCCTAGACCAGTCTCTGTTGCTGATAAAGGCAGTCGGAAGCATTCAAAAGAAAGCTGAACTTTGGCAACAGCAAAGGTCGTTTCTTGGAAGCAGGTACTGTCTGTGTGCAGTATTTCTTATTTATATTTTTATCCACCATTTTCTTTTGATAACTCTTTTATTATTATTGTTATTATTCCTTATGTGAAGTGGCAGCACTTTTTCCAGAGATGGGCTAAATTCTTTTAGAAAGGTCCACAGTAACTTTCATAGGTGTAACAAAAGTAGCATTAGCTTCCCAGTTGCTGTAAATCCCAGGGAAGCATCAGAATTAAGTTTGAATCGGGTTGTGTTCTCATCCCATTCTTCTCTTTGTAACGAGCTGGTATTGCAAAAATACTTATTTGGGTTTTAATACAAATGCGATGAGCTTGAAGCTGTCCAAACCTGTCAAATTCTGATGGTTGTCCCAAGTGCATCACCCAAGAACCTGCCAGCCCAGTAAGTACACACTCGGTAGGTTTTGCAGTGTTTGTGCTTGGCTCAGTGCATCTGAAGTTAAATGGGGGTAATCCTGAAGTTTCAATGCCTTGACTACATATTGGCTGCAGGACATCATTGTGGAGGCATGGTGAAAATAAAAAGGCCTGGCAAGGGTTAATGTACTGTATGGGCTGACTGAAACAAGTGCTGTCCAATAAATACTTTAAGTAATTGTTGTAATACCTTTTTCTGTTAATGAGCTGAAGCTACAGTGAAGCGCAGCTGCTTGGGGCCAGAGAAGGATTGAGGGGGGATTTAAGTGGTTTGACAGTTTGCTCAGCCTCTAGTAATCTGTTAGGCAATGTTTAATTTACAATAGATTTTCAGAATTTTTGCTTTAGTCCCTGTTTTAATACTTATTCAAAGTTTTCTTAATGGTTTAATTTCAATCCCAATGGAACATAAAGTGAATGAACAAGGGAATGAGTGGAGATGTGTGAAATGATGATCTTAAACTTAACAAGCCTGTTTGGTTTTTTTCAAGCTGCTGAATAAATCCTCTGTGGTTTATGCTGCAGAGGTCAATGTTCTGCAGTAGGAAATGACTGGTTATATGTCGGTATTCTCCAAGAGTTCATCTCAATTACTGGATTTGTCAAACATGACAAGCCTGAATGACTGTGTGGTGAAAATAGCACACAGTTTGACTATTAAAGTAATTGGAGCACTGACATTTAACCAAACTGCAAGAGAATTGCAGTAATAAGTCTGAGGAACACAACCACAAGCAAAGAAGAAAATAATGTTTTTATAAAATCCCCAGTAAAACTGGTTCTTTCTTATACGTCTGCTTAATGTAAGTTTCAGTATCTTTTAATATTAGGGTTATTATTAAAAGGAAAAGATGCATTTTTTTGGCTATGTTTTTTAAAGAACTACATTTGTGTAATTGGAAATCCCATTAGTTTATTATAGAACCTGACACAATTTTAATATAGTTAAACATAATCTGTGTATGTATTTTTGACCTTCTTATAAAGTATACACTATACAGTTAAGTTACATCTGTATATACATGTATGTGGAGATCATCATGTGACAGTCATCACAGAATTATGCTATACATGTGTCAGTTGCTTACTGAATCTCCACTAAGCAGCTGTTTCTGGGCTTTCGAGTCTGAGATGTGGGACTTAAAATTCATTGCTTTGGGAAATGCAAAAGAGCTTTTCTAAAATAAAGTCCTTGTATCCATCCTCAATTAGATTTCCATTTTTATTTTAAATAAATTATTTTTGATTGTAGATTCTACATACATAAACTTTTCTAAGACTTATTTCTATTGATAACATATTAAGTTATATGTTAAGATAAGACATATTAAGGCTTTGAAGAACAATATAACTATGAGTCAGTTGGATAATTTGGATTTGTACTTGTGGATCTGACTAGACAGTCACCAAGATTGTATTTCAGACAATGAATTGAAGCCACAGGCTCTCCCAGTGTCTCTGGATTAGGGATTGAAATAATGGTAGATTATAATATTAGTCTGAGGGGGCTCATCCTCAGGTGAGTTACATGTATTTTGGCACTTTAATTTTACTTCATCTGAACTTTATATTATCTTCCAATGATGGGAGCAAGTCTTCATGTGGAAATAGGAATCTCCTGTTCTTGGTGAACCAGACAGATAGTAAAATAATTCTAAAAGAGTAGCAGATGCATGGTACAACTAGTGGTATGTCTGAAATACCTCAGTTTCATTAATTTATAAGTATATTCTTTACGAAGTAGGTTAGGGGTGCAGAGTGTAATTTGCTACTTCAACAATCACATCTTAATTATTGTGATATCACCAGCGCACAGAACAGTATTTTTAAATTTAATATGTTGCTTGTCTTGACTTGTGCTAAGTCCCATCTTTGAAGAGCAGTTGAACATTATGCTAAATCCATCTCCCTTGGGTAAGCATGAGTATATGTTTTAAATCCTTCTGATTTCAGTGAGACTTCTGCATGTAGGTAAGGCTTTAGCTCAGTAGAAACAAACGTAAGCATGAATTTAACTGTTTCACTGAATTTGGGATTTGAACAATCCAAAGCAATGCTTAGTCACAGCCTAAGTACAGAGTTTGGGCAGCCTTCCATCAGGACAGATGTTCTAGCATTTCCCTATGAAGAAAATAAGGGGGAATTAAAGGAAATACAGCAGATGCTTGTGTAACTGTTTGCTGATCTTATTGTGAAAATGAAGTATTTATTAGGACCAGAACAATATCTTGGGGGGGACCCAAACCAACCAACCAACCAACCAACCAAAAGGGTGCTTTGAGAGTCTGAATTTCTTTTATTTTAAGTTTTTTCTGCCCTGAATTTCATCCTGTGAGTCTGTGTAGACTTGAGGTTGGGGAGAGCATGACAGACAGATGCTTGAGCTTCTTGAATCGTGTTCTGTAAAACCAGTTATCTCATTCTCCTCTATTGTTGATGTTAATCCCTTCAGTGTCCTGAAGTTGCTCCTGATTTGCCCATAGTGTAATGGAGATCAAATATGCCTCCCCACAGAATGAGCTCCTGTTTCAGAGCTTAAGTGGCCCTATCCTTACCTAATGTAAGTTCATTTACTATGAGTGCTGTGGCACATTGCAGTTGTCTGTCTCCTACTGTTCTTGACAACTTCTCCTAGAATTTCATTATAAAGATCCAAACTCACACTGAAATGTTCCTCACAAGAAGGCTCAGGTAAAGTGAAGTAAATAAATAAAAAGGAAAAGGATACTGTTCCTTTTTCTGGAGTTTGAGGGACTGAAAACAAAAACCTCAGATTAATGCATGGAAGAAGAAACTCCTTTATTAAGCATTAAATGGTTTATACAATTTTAGCTGCCAAGGTTAATGTAGAGTCCCAAATCAGTCCTGTGGAACTTAAGGTAGGGAGGAGGGATTATTTGTATACCATTTAATAGCAGTGGTGTCCTCCAAAGGAGAAGTATCCATCCAGTTACAGGAAAAAAGCATCATGATCCTGATTGATTAAGTTGCAAAATAGATTGGAATACTTTTTTTTCGAGCTAGTTGTGAATATAGGCTTGATGTAGAAAGGCCCTTTGGCATTAGTATAGTGCTTAAGCCCATGCTTAACTTTGAGTTTAGAGGCATGCAAGTAGTTTCTTGAAATGGAGAGGTAACCTGGGGCTGTATGCAGCAAAACTCAAAAGCTTCCTCAAGGAGGAAGAGGCTTGATTCTCCCTTCTTCCTCTGTGAAGGATGCAACGGAACTTCCTTTTGTAAGAAGGATTTTCACTGTAGCATTCAAGGAGAAGCAGGAAAGTAGGAAATGCTTGAAGGAGACTTCCTGACACGTGCTAGCATACTGCTGCTGTCAAACAGCATATTTAATTTTCATGATTTGCCACTAAAATCGTGTGAAAATGCTTCAGTTTTATAGTATGAAAACTTGGAGACTTTCTGCTGGGTTTTGCTTCTGCCTTTGGAATCAATTTGAGCCCAACAGACAGGTCTGCAAGCTTACCAGCTTTGCTCATATCCAAAGAAGGCAGTCACTTATGTAAAATCCTGTTGTCAAAGCTTTGTTTCATACTGACTTATTATTAGCCACTTCTTAACAGCAAAACTCTCAGCTTGCTTTGTTGTAATTTTTTGGTAGGGTGAAAAAATAAAAGTTGCTTTTATTTTTATCTGAGTTTGGTTGGGTTATTTAAATTGAATGTGACACTCAGGCTTCAAAGAATCATGTACAGTACACTTCTAATATCTTGTTTTTAATGAATTCTAGTCACTAGGAAATATTGTTATCTAGGTCAGATTTTTTGAATATTATTTTTCTATGGCTGTGCATCCTGCTGTGTTCTCTCTAAAATGAGCTCCCCAATGAGGTCTTATTGTTTTACTTTCTCATAGCATCCTGAAAGAACTTTTCTAATGTAGGTTTTGCTTTGCTTTTCAATACAAATGTACCAATGGCTGAACCAATATCCACTCATCTAAGACTCAGTCCTAAACTTTCTTGGCAGATAAGGGAGAAGGATGCAAGATATCTCAAAGTTGTATCTTTTATGTGAAATTTTGCCTGGAAGGGCTAGAGAAAGAATGATCAAACCAGAATTTATTACTGAATGTCAAATATATTGGCATAACTGCTTCACAGACATGCACAGCAAAATAGCCTTATCCATACTGCAGAGCATGACATCTCTTGATGTCATGGAGAGCTCTTGAAGGTTTCTAAGCATATAAATTCTTCTGGCCCTTTAACAAGACATCTGTAGCTGTACCCTAACTCATCTCTTAGTATGGCTCACCAAGTGACTTCCCAGCGCCTTGAACAGGAAAACATCAGGACTGTTAGCCAGGCTTAGAGGAGGGGACATGGAACAGTGATAACCAGGATCACCCAGCAGATCTGTGGTGAAGCAGGAAATTGCACCAATTTCTCTTCAGCTGGCCATCCCGCCCCTTTCTGATACCACGTTTTCTGTAGCACATTAGAAGGATTGGGCACCTACCTCCATGTTCATTGGTAGAATACCACTGCTCAGCTGTGTAGTTTCTTTATTTGATTGACATCATTTTTCACTCCTGGAGGAATGATTATTTGCATAAGAGTATTTCCAGGGTAGTCTAAACGGGTAAATGTTTTGATCTTCTGTGTTTAGTGATAATTTTATTTTCATTTCTTATTGTGCTAAATAGAAATTATATAACCTTATCTGGTAGCAGATACTATGAGGTGATGGGAAGTTCATGGAATAGGGTCTGGTTTAAAGACGATCAGTCAGAATCTAAATTGGCAGCTTGAATCCACATCATTGTCTCCATGTACAGTTATTTACACCAAATTTTGTGCCACTAGTGCCTCCCAGTTTAAGCACAAACAGTGCTGCAACAGTATGGTGTAAGGAGGGGACACTTGTGGACCTAAAAATGTGGGGTGGAAATACTTCTATCTAGCATGAAAAGAATTTATTGGAGCCTTCCAGTGAAATCCTATGTACTGCAGGATTTCTGTAGATAATCTTAGGTGGGATACACAAAATTGCAGTAATTTATTAAATTATCCCATGCATTTTCTTAAGTATATTTTGGGCAGGGAGATTCTTTGCAGTTCACTGAATAAAATGGTGTCAAAAAGTTGCCCTTTGCAGAGACACGCTTGTCAACAGTAGTGTCAACTTGGTCTTAAAGCAGTTCTTCTCTCATGCTTTCTTTCATCACAGAAATATTAAAACCTGTTGGTAATGTAATTGTGGCAATTTGATTTGTGGGATCTTAATTTCTGACAGTGATGTAGCAGATCAGCTTATAATAGTTGAAAGGAAAAGCTAGTTTTATGATTTAAATGGATAAGAGAAAAGCAAAGAAATATTATGGAGCTTGTATCAGAATAAGGATACTCAAACTGAGGAGATGAAAAGAAAGCTGAATGACAGCCTGCTGAAAACACTTGCAGAGCATCTCTTTCAGTTCTCTGTATTCTGGAGTTCAGGTGTTTGGGTCCTGGACTTCCCATCTCACTGACATCAGCAGCAAACCTCAGTAGTCTGAAAACAAGGGCTGTAACAGAGCATTTGAGGAGCAGTAGCTCTTAAAAGCTTAAACTTGGGTTGATGGGATGAAAATAGGGTTGGGTGCTTTCTTTTTGCTGGAGAAGAGAAATGCTGGATAGAATCACTAGTGCCAAACCTAAATAAAACTGGTTCCAAGGAGTTTTGAGCTCTGCAAATGCTAACTTGGATTATTTGGCAGTTTTAATTTGGGGCTTAGTTTTAATAAATAAATAGACTACTGCAGGTTTACTAGATGTTTGTGTCTAGTGTTGAACCATGGGGGGGGTGGGTGAATCTGGACTTCAGCCAACAAATCCAGCCATTTAAACTGACCTGACCTGGTGTAATTTTAATTTCAAGTAACGCAAGAAGGGTTTCACATGCACTTGACTAGGTGGTGGATAATTGATTCTTAGCAATGAATGCTGAGTATGGAGGTGCCTGCGCTAGTTTTTATTAGATGTACTGCCAGCCTTTGACACCATTGATCACAAGGCTTGTTGACTTGTGTGCTGTATGATCTACTTCACTCCTAAGTCAAGCATTCAGGCAGGTGGTCAACATAATAACTTATGCCAGCTAAGTCTCAGTTAAACCTTAGTTTGAAGTTCAAGAGGGACTCAAATCTTGCTGGTCCTCTGCAAAAAGGGAAATTATCCTGTCTGAAAGAGCAACTGTCTGGGGATATGTATTTTAGTAAGCACTAGACTCTGATTAGATTTCCTTCTCCTAGCAGTGTTACTGGAAAGGTACTGCATTGGGAAGTGTCTATGGAAATAGAGACTTATTTTAGTAGCAGTTTGGTAAAGCCATCTTCTCAATGCCAGTTCCATGAACACTCAGTTCTGGTTTTGTTATGTAAATTAAGTGTCATTAATGACCAGCTGTTATTTTTGTTTTATTTGTATACATTGTATTTGTGCTGAAGACATATCCTTAGAAAGTACTTGTACCTTTTCATTAAAGGTTACAATTCTTGCTGATGCATATTTATTTGGACAGCTCTGGCCAGTGACATTTCAAGATCAAGACCTTTGAGGTTCAGTGTGTAGAACAAAACGCTACAATTCTTTTGTTTCTACCTTCAGATTCACTCATTGAGATGGCTGAAGCTGCCTGGTGAATCAGTGGAGAGCTGTACTTTGCCCTCTTCAAAGCTGGTGGTAAGGGATGGGAGAGGACAGTAGGGTGGCATTTATAGAAAAATGGCTTTATTCTCCAGAGCAGTGGGTGTTTTTCCCATGTAAGCTTGGTGATGCCTATAATGGGAGTAGGAGTACTGTCTTGTATTAATTGTGTTTCCTCAACAGAGTTCAAGGATCTTCTATTTTTAACATGGACAGTGTTTAAAAATGAATTAATTTTGATTAATGCCTGTCTGTGTTAAATGGCTTTATTTAACAGTAGGATTTCATTAGCAGTGCAATTTTAGTTCTAGCATGGTGCATTTTGTACAACAGGCAAGGCATGAAAGATTGACACCTTTCTTTTGTACCTGCCTCCTATAATGCTAAGTGCCTTCTGTGATGTCCGCAAAGGACAAAGCCTACTTCTTTTTTGTAGGGTTTCACTCCTATTCCATTAGAGAGAGGTGAAGGACACCTTTACTCTTACCTTTCACTCATCTGGCCAGAGCTAGCAGTCTGTGTAAATGTAGAATATGAAGCTTTTTGGAGTGTGCCAGGGAAGAGCTTAATTCAAAGGTTTTCTTTACCTGAACAAAGACATGGCTAACCAAGGAGCTGACACTCTTTGTGGGGTGTCTACCTGGGGATGAGGCACTGCACAGGTTGCCCAGAGAAGCTGTGGCTGCTCCATCCTTGTCAGTGTTCAAGGCCAGGTTGGACAGGGCTTTGGTCAACCTGTTCTAGTGGGAGGTGTCCCTGCCTGCGGCAGTGGGGTTGGAACTGGATGAACTTTAAGTTCCCTTCCAGTCAAACTATTCTGTGGTTCTATGAAAGCTGGGCCGTGTCATTTCTCTCAAATATTTTAACCATTTAATAAAGTGCCTGTATCACTGCTAATAGTAATAACCTGAGTTATTAAAGGAAGACAGGGGTTCTTGTTCTTTGCTTTCTGCTTTTGTATCTGCTTAATCATGCATTGGGATCACTCTACCTCTCACTGTAGATTAATCAGTAGCAGTGAAAATCTTAAGGACAATAAATAAAGTAATCTGAATAAGCTTTAGGGAATTTCAGAAGTATACCAAGCAGGTCAGGGCCTCACTTTATGCTGGGCTGTCAATGTGCCCTATCTGAGCTGACTCAAACTGTGCCAAGGAAGGTACAGGTTGGATGTTAGGAAGGAGTTTTTCACAGAAAGAATAATAAAATATTGGAATGGTCTGCCCAGAGAGGTGGT
>JBAFWW010026109.1:0-47049 GCA_036873685.1 Agapornis canus
TGTGAGTACATATTCTGAGCTGCTGTCATGAGAATATTTGAGCCAACAAACAAGCTAGGCCCAGCAATTCCTCTCTCTCTAAAGATTTTAGGACTCTATTAAAGATTTTAAGAATGAAGAATGAATATTCTAAAGGTGGTATTGGGTGTACAGATTGACAATGTATGCAGCTGCTGAATATGCATTCAAGTCATGTAGGCAATAAAACAAAAATCACGTTGACTTAAGTAGTATTTTGTAATCTCTGGGAGCTGGTGATGTCTGGGCATAGAAACTTGGAAGGAAACCCCATCTGGGATCCCTTCCCCCTCTGAACAAGTAAAATTGGATATAAATATTCATAGAATACAACAAGCAATGGCTTGTAAAAAGCAGGTAAATGTCAGAATGCTAAAATACTGGAAGAAATTAGAAAAATACAGATATGGCAAAAGCTCTTAGTGAAAAACAAGTGATTGCTAACACAAGAGGCTTATGATGTGTCCTGAAGTGACTTCAGAATGTCTGAAGAAGCAAGAAAGGAAAAGGTTGTTGCAGAATATTACAGGGTTTGGGTTTTTTTTTTCTAGGGAAACTGAAAATTGTGTCCATTCCTTTCAGTTCTATCTGGAAGTCTAATTGAAGATATTATCTCTCAATACAAGCCTTGTCTTTCATAGAAAGATCTACATGCCTCTGTGACAAGAAATCCATTAAGCAGATCTAATTAGACATCCATGCCAGAATGTCCCCCGAATTAATGAAATACATTCTAGTCAAAAGGAAATCTCAGAGGAGCACCTAAATGGGAATAATGCTCACTAAGTTATCTTTGGTTTCCTCCCTTCCCTCTCATAATGAAAATGTTCATGCAGCCAGAATTAATAACAGTGTGAATAGCAAATAACAAGTCCCAGAATGCTGAAAGTAAAATCAAGTTGGATTTGTGGTCCTTTGACAAAGTAACTGAAGGACTCAAATTGAACATGTCAGACAAAATGATTGAAGCCTAATGCTGCCTGGTACATCCTTCCTATTTGCATATAGCTCTGTATTTTTTTATTTCTAGTTTCTTGGTATTCAAGGTTATAACATGTCAAACATAACTAATGTAGTAATTTAATCAGGAATTGCATTGTGTCTCATTTAAGGCTAAGTTTAAGATCCATCCCCCTGTACTTGGCAGTGGTGAGGCTGCACCTCGTATACTGTGTTTACTGTGTTTAGTTCTGGGGCCTTCACTGCAAGAAGAACATTGAGGTGCTGGAACAGGTCCAAAGAAGAGCAATGAAGGGTCTAGAGAACAAGTCCTGTGAGGAGCAGCTGGGGGATTTAGAGTTGTTTAACCTGCAGAAGAGGAGGCTCAGGGGAGGCCCTATTGCTCTTGGTAGCTACATAAGTGGACGTAGCAACAAGGTGGGTGGCAGTCACTCTCCCAAGTAACAAGGACAAGAGGAAATGTCCTCAAGTTGTGGCAGGGGAAGTTTGGATATTAGGAAAAGTTCACTCACTGAAAGGTGTTGACAAGCACTGGAACAGGCTGCCCAGGGAAGTGGTGGATTCACCAACCCTGGAAGTATTTAAAAAAATGTTTAGCTGTGCTTAAGGACATAGTTAAGTGGTGGGCTTGCGTTGTTAAGGTTAATGATTGGATTCAATGATCTTAAAGGTCTTTTCCAACCTAACTGGTTCCATGATTCTATGAAGAATAGTGTGATAAGGAATAGAAAAGGCATTAGGCAGTCTCCCCTTCCTTTCATGTGCACACAAGCCCCTCCACATTAGGGTCCCTGCAGCTAGGGACAGTCTGACCCCCAGGACCTGCCATCACATCTTGAGCCAGAACCTTCCTCTTCCCATCTTCAGTTGGTGCCCCTAAGGGGACAAGGATGGATTTGCCTTGTTTACCTTCACTTGTCTAATCCACTGCAGTGGGCTGTTCTAGAGCTGGGTTTGGATCTTTGAGCCCTGGGGACCCTGAAGGAGGAGAACCTACAGCCCTAAGGGACCAAATGGGGCAGGTGACATCCTCTGCCTGGACACATGGATGGTTTTCAAGGCTGGCCTCCAGGTTAGGAGTACTCACAGCTTTGCATTGCTCTGTTCAGTTTGGCTACAGCCAGCACCATGCTGTACAATTGTGGACATTTATTTGACACCTCCTGTTTTGAGTTTAAGCTTCCTGCCCTTGGCAAGAGCAGAGTTTCCATCAGATACTCTAACAACACAGAACACAGTTTCTATTGCCCTGATTATTTTTTAATTCCTGTGAAAAGCAGCCACATCTGCTCTAGCATCAGTAAATAAGCTGCACATTTTCATGGCTTTATTCCCTCATAATATTTGTCCTAGGTAAGGCCTGTTTGCTAATTATTCTGGCCCTGGTCCTTCCTTCCTCATTTGTGTTCAAACATACCGCCAACATAGCTTTACTCAGCACACAGAAAAGAAGCAATGTCAGGCCTTCTCTAGTTCTTCCATTACTTTTGACTGACAGCTTAAATTAAAATCCTGTACTTTGCTGACTTCCATTAAAAAAGTAATAACAATTACTGATTGGGTGGAGTGGAGAAAAAAAAAGTATCAGCCTCCAAACATGAACTTTCCCATGCTTTGAGCAAGAAGTTGTGACATACATGGCATAAATAGCTTTGCCCCTTCTTCATATCTGTAGCTGATGCAGCAGAGATTATAGCACAGACAAAACCACACCATAGCATGCCAGCTGCCCTGTTCCCAGTTCACACTGCCTCTGGCAACTAGGAGTAAGATGTCTTTTGGATGAGCAAAATAGCTAAGCCTAAGGAATGTTAATCTTTAGGGACTCGTGCCATTTAATTTTATTTTATTATGGGGAGGAGAGGGGGACGAAGACCATACTTTGCAGTTTTCTACATTACTCTGTGTAATGTGCGTGTGTGCGTGCACATGTATATCTTGGGTGTGTGCTTTCTCTGTGCACTTCTCAACCACATTTGGTGCTGGCTTTCCCTGACACCTCACAAGCCTTCAGAGGCAGCTAGATAAAAGACCATGCATCAGGAACTGTCTCTAGCCAAGGTCTTTTCTTTGAGAAAATTATTTAGCTGCCTAAAATATTCAAAAAGGACAAAATCGCTATCAAAAATAATCTATCAAGCAAATTGCTTAGCATGTGCTATTGGTTGCAATGTGCCAGGCTGCATATATATTTCTTTTGTTAAACCAGGGGATTAATTTAGGCTTGGCACGTAATGAATCAAGGAGATTTATAAATAATTGCCTCAGAGATAAGTCATAAAAAAATCTTACATCTGCTTCTTTGTTAGTGCTTCTGGAGTGCAGTCATTTTAGGAAGACTGAAACTGGCTGATGTAGATAATATTTTCTCTCTTTCTAGTGATCTTGTGCTGGGCAGTTGTAGTGCTTCTGAGCAGCACATGCAGGAATTAGGAACTGCATGCACTCCTCTTGTCAGATGGACATCCAGTCTCTACAATTCAGAGTTACCCCTGAATTGTTGGAAACCATGGATCTGGTTTTGAAGAGGAACTCAGTCCTCATGTCAGAGGATAATCCTTTCAATAATGTCTCTCCTCAGCGCCAGATAGCAAACATCTTCCAAGCCTGGCTCTTGAGCACAGTAAATGCACCCTACTGCAAATTTTCAGTGTCTGATAGATGTAGTTTTCACATCCAACTGGGAGACATGCAGGCTACCAGGCACACAGGCTGGTCCTCCATCTTGCTAGAGTGAGGGGAGTGAAGTTGGAGCAAAACCTCAGCTGGAGGGTGCAGAAGTGGCCATGAATGCACCAAATTCTGTGCTCTCCTCTTGGGTGTGTTTTGACCACTCTGCAGTAAGGCTCTCATAAATCCCAAACAGCAGCCTGAGAGCTGGGAGGGACCTGCTGACATGAAATCTTTCTAAATCTGCCCTTTGGAGATGTGGGAAGGACAACAGTAAAACCACCAGTATAGCAGAGGCACCAGGAACTGCTGACGTTCCTTCAGCACAGCCTCTGCTTCCAGATGAGCCTAAGCTGTTTTCCTTTCTATTTTTATTTAATTATCTTTTCTTGGTTCTCAGTATTTCCAGAGATTACTTTGTCCTTTTTTTCATAAGCCATCAATTCATGCTGTGATCTGAGACACTGAGGGAAAGGAGGATCTGATGCCAAAATGTTAACAGATTTAAGGTATCAAGAGGCAAGTCACAGGAAATAACTCATTTGTTCAGGCATTCAGAGCAAATATTTATAAAGTTCTTCAGAAATAATTCCCACTTCCCAAAGCCAAAAAGCAAAAGACAGCTTTTCTGAATGTATTGAGACTTGTATGGATAACTAAGAATAGGCTAGAGAACAGGAGAGGAAGAAGCATTCTGCCTTGGATTTGTACAAGTTCTACCTTAGAAATTAAGTAAAGTAGGATGTGCTATGTCCATGAAAAAAGACCTGGAATATGAAGACTCTGTGAAAAAAAAAAAAAAAGAAAAAAAGGGGGCCTTTCCTGACTAGTTACGTTTACCCTAAACCGAATGAAATGTCGGAATCAGGAAAGCTGAATACTTTGGAAATATTCTTCATCCTAGTTCTCTTAGGAAACACTGGTTACTAGGCCTAATTGAAAAATATTTGCTCAGGTTGAAAGGTGTGACGAGAAAAAGAAATGTGTAAGTGAAAACCTGGAAGTCAATGTACTCTTTTTTTTCCATAGAAAGTTGAAATTTTCGTGAGGTCAAATCGAATTGCTATATTTTGTCAAAATAATTTTAAATAAGGTGTTCAAACTTTTGATTGGTGCAGCTACATTTGATTAATTAATTTGATTATTTGCTGATTTGCACAGATGCAAGTCAGAGCAGAGCCACTCATATTCTGTCTTCTTAAACATACGCCACCATTGCTGGGAAGAATGCATGAGCGACTGTCATATTCACCCGTATGCAACTGGAAGTGAACTTCAAGCGCTCTTACACAAAAGTAGCAAAAAAGCAAACCTAACCAACTTACTTTTGTGCAAAAGTCATTTATGGGCATTCTCAATTTGGAATAAAAGTGTGTGGAACTGAGAAAAGTGAATTTGTGTGAAATCCAGCACACAGCTCATGCACTATTTGTGAATGCACTAGGAGTGTCAGAAGTCACAGTAAAGGGATGTTTTCAGCTCCCATTCACTCCACTGGTGTCCAGCTATGGCTGACTGGTTTGAACTGTGATGAGCCAGTAAGGTGTACCTTGTACAGGGAGAGAGGGACCCACTGGCGGGATGCAGGCAGTCCTTGGATCCCCATCACTGCTGTACCCTCCTCTTGGCTCATTCTATTAGGCAAGTACCCATTACATGGTTCTATGTAATGGACACATAGAGACACATCAGTGCAAAGACTTGACATCATGAATGAAGAAAGCTGAAAAAACTGTACATGAGGTTAAGATACTGATTTATCTAGGTCACCATGGGTCTATCTACTAATGTACATATTTTACTTGAGGAGAAGTTTATTTTGGCTTAGCTGGATCCTGGAAAAAAACCCAAACCTCAACACCATCACAAAGCCACCATTCTCCCTGATGATACTGCACAAAAATAAACCCTGCTTCAAAATTGCATTAAATTTGCTCTAAAACCAATCTGGAATAAATATGGTTAAATCAATGCAAGTATTGATGAAGTATTATTCTTTTACAGTTGACAGGATTTGGGCTAATTTCTCATGCATTTCCAGCATGTCTTTCCTTAGCATTTCTGAATTAGCAAAGGGATATTCATTGCCAGGTGCAAACCAGGTAGATCTCACACTCACTACTAATGGGCTGCAGGGGTCTTCACGTGCAGCTTATGCCGAGGTACTTTAAATTCACCCTGCTGAATGCAAGCTTAGTATAAAGCCTTAATGTGATTTTGAGTATTGCTGGAATGCACTTTTGGCATGGATTACAGTAGTTATTTTAGCAGTGCAGAGGGACATGAAATGATAGTTTAGGGCAGAAAAAACAATGAGGTTATAACATGCTGTTGAAACTGCTGAGAAATAGAGGTAGGCAAAGTATGACTGTTTACACTGAAATCTGGCCAGGCAACCAGACAAATTGAGTGGCATCTCTTGAGCAGAGGCAATGGTTGACATGGTTTCATTCTATGGGCAGAGCTATACAGTGACCCTAGGAGCAGGCTGTGCCGTGGGTTTGCTGCTGACTCAGAAGCAGAGGTACCAGGTCTGGGATTGCCAACAGCACTTTGGGCAGCAGCTTTGGTTTCATTTCAACATCACCCTCTCAAAGACTGCATCACCTCAGTATGCTTATGTTCTCAAATGTGATACTGTCACGATCCTATGTAGTATGGCTTCAGGCAGTAAAAGCCATAACTGCTTTGCCTATGAAGTGGAAAGTATGCATAATGCACATGGTATCAGTGACTAGTGTTTTATTCATTAAAGGCATCCTGGTTTTGTACCATTATGTCCTCAGCAGACCAGGCAGAACATATGCTTTGAATTGCAATCCAGAGGTTTAGTGTACATTTCAGAAGGTCTGATGTCATCTTCAGCTGCACAGGGCATTAAAATATTTTACAATTGATGCAGAGATGAATACCCATGTGTATGAAAATAATTCATACCCTAATTTAGGGGCACTTGTACTCTACTCAGACTCTAACTGAGGGTACAGTAGAGGACACACCAAGCGTCAGATGTCATGAACTGGCAGAGATTTTGCTTGTCAAGTTGCTGGTCCTGGAAAAACTTCATGGTGCCTCCCATTGCCTTCCAACTGGTTCTGCTGTCAGTGGCACTACTGTGTACAAGATCAGGCTCACATACATCAGAAAGCCCAGACTTCATGGGTCTCAATTTCCTAACATTTCTGCAAGCCTCAGTCTGCAATGTAAGCAAATAAAATAGAGATGGGAGGCTGGAAACCAAACAGAACATAAGTGAAATGGCCCTGCTGCCCAAAATTCTTGTTTGCTCTCTCTTACTGGTGCAAGCATTTCTATTTTGCCTATGATGATTGTAAAAACAAACAAATTGCTTGAGCTTTTTCTGTAAATTTTGGTGCAACTTTCCTCATGGTTTCCTTTTGTGTTCTGGCCATACCTGATCTCTTGAAGCACAGGCTATCTTTTTATTTAACCCTTTTCATTTTTTCTCCAAGCCTTGATGGCCAATATTTGTATAGCATGTCACTAGGCATACGTAAAATTGTATTTCATATGATTCTTGAATATATGATTATTAAATGACTATTCTATAGTTAAGCACTGTAAATATTGTAATCAAATAGTCATGCCTGGTTTGGATCCCAGTCTTTTATGTCTGACCCAGGAAGCTGCTCCCTTGAGAAGCGCAGCCCATTTTGGTAGAACAAGTCCTGGTAGCAGAGCCAAAAGCTGCTGCCTCTGATTCAAAGGTTGCAAATCACCTTGTCATACCCCGGCTGAGCCCCAAGGAGTATTGCTCCTGAGTGAACTCAGCATGTTGACTCTGTATATACAGGGAGAAAATTTCTGTGGGCTGTTTCTCCAGGTGCTGTTGATTTCATTCTGGGGAGACAGGGCTTGAAGTGGGAACTTAGTGTATTCACATGATTCCTTTCTGTGCTGACCAAAGTTGTCACTTACTGCAATCTACTTCTCAACCAATCTTAAATGTTGTTCCCAACACCTGGGCATTTGAAGCAAACCTCTTCCTGACAGATCAGAAGGGTAAAAAACCATTACTGAAATTGCATCTGTTTACTTTTAGTATGTCTTTAAGGCATAGTGCCTCAAGTGGTAAAGCAGGTTGTGGGAGGTCTCCTTCATTGGTTTAATTAACATTGCTTTGCTTGGTTAAAACTGCTGAGCTCTGTGTTCCACCTGAACTGAAGTAAACTACCCTTAACACAAAATGCCCATTTCCAAAGAGGAATTAACATGAATTTTAAATTAAAGTTATGAAAAACTGTGTGAAATTTAAATGTTAGAACTTGACCATATGACAAAAGTCTGATGTAAGCTTTACACACGAGGGACTTGCCTGTCTCTCTACCAGTATTTAAGAATATTCTTGTTTCTTCTGGTTCTTATTTACAACTTTCCTGATTCTCTTTTTCCCTCCTCTCTTCTGCCAGTGCTCTTCTGGCTTCCCACTGATGCTAGTGGCTGTTTTTCTCCCCACCCACTTGTTCTAGTTCCCATTCCAGCTCTTAGTGGCTGAACAATGTCTCTTGGACATCATCTTCACATCCCCTCCTTAGAGGACAAAGTATATATTTCCCTTTTACAATCCTGAAAAAGTATAGAGGGATTTATGTGATGAACTTCTGCCAAACAATTGCTTTCAGAGCACCATTAGTGAGGGCCCCTGCTTTCAGCTTTTTAACATATGACCTCAGCACATTGAAATGACCTTTTCAGACATTGGAAAACTCAATAAGATGTGAAAAGAAGTCAAAGTGAAAGCCCAGGAGTGTGTCATAACACTTAACAACTGACCTCATTGCAGAACTTCTCAGGAAAAGCACATTAAGACTGGAACACCACACATACTCAACATTTTATATTCTCAGGTTTCCTTAGTACTGAGATGTTATTAACGCACCAAATCACTGATTGTGTTTGAACAGGATCACAAGAACTGCCTGTTAGAAAAGTGTACAACTAAAATAGCTCTTTTTGGGAGGAAGCTGACCAATCTATTTTGGGAAAATACTGTAATTCAAAGGAGGTGAACATTAACTGTGCATTTTCTCTTGTATTTGCTAGCTGCTAACCTTTATGAGGGGGCAGCCCACCTAATTTGTTTCACAGAGGTACCCTCCATACAGTCAGAGGAGAGGAATAAGCACTTTCCAGATGGCAGTTTGATTTCAGGCTCTTTTCAAGAAAAAAATCCATCTATCATTCTTCATTGCCAAAATACAGAGGCAAGGGTGGTTGCACATCCAATCTGAGGGATTCAAATAGGTTTTTGAAGTCAGGAGGGATAACTCTAAGCCCATATATATAGCCATAACTATACCCCTCGTGGCTTTTTCCCTTTTGACTGCTGAATATACAAATCCAGACATATATTACAACGACATATCTATGCTAATCTGTCTAAATCTTCAGATAATAACCTAACTGAAGTGTCATTTATTCTCCAGCAATTCTAAATGAGCTAGTCATAGCCTCCTAGGGTGATACAGTTGGAGAATGGTTAAATACTACCTAAAATGTGGACAGGGATGTGGCAGTGGCTGTGCTAAGGAGAGCTCACCCAGGAAAGACAGGAACTGTAGGCTGCTTTTGGGGTGAAGAGGCAGGAAGGCCTGTCCAGTGTCTTGCCAAGCATCTGTAATTTGTGTTTTGTTCTTTGTTCAGTTGTCTCTATGGGATGGGGCTCACTGTTTCCCATCCAACTGGAAAGGCAAGGTTCATGTAAGCTTTTTGAAAACATCTGTATGCTTGTGCAGCAAGGGACCAGTGCTGATCCCCAGCAAGGGATCATTGTAGCTGACTTTTCATGATAAGTCAAGTTGGAACTGACTTTTCATGATAAGATATGAAATTTCCAGTGCATGAAGGCAAGCTAATCATCAGAGCGAAGGAGAACATACATGATATTAGAAGCTTGGATCCCATCACCATGCAGCTTAGGACAATCAGATGCTTTTGAGGTCCTCAGGGAAGGAATGTGTGAAAAGGAAAAATTGGAAATTAAAGAAGTGTGAAAAGGAAAAATTGGAAATTAAAGAAATGTGATTGGATGATGGGAGCAAACCAGAAGACACGCAACCGAGCTATGAACACCTTTTCAGATAGCCACTAAGAAAAATATGGGAGAAACTTCCTCTGAAAGAGCAGAAGAGAGAGGCACTGGAGAGATACTTAAAGGGTTACAGCTTGTGGAGTGAGAAAGCTGCTACAAGGCTCTTCAGTCATCCTAAAATTCAGCTATCACCAGCAATGCTATGTTTAGTTAAATGAATAGAGAATTCAGCAAGAAATCTGTCAGCTGTCTCCCTAGCATAAAAACATGAAATGAAACTGTAAGACTGGCAAGTTTCCACCAGTGGTTATCAACAATAGAGAAAATTATTTGGGCAAATGTGGAATTATGCAGATTATAGAAGACGTCAAGCAAGGACATGGAGAAAAAACAGTGTGATTTTCTTAGATATCGTATCAAGCAAATGAGTGAAAAAATACAGAAAGTAGGAGACACAGGGTTTGAATAGTTGGCTGCAATACTGAGGTGAAACTGGAAGTTAAGGTTCTATGGAAAATTATATGTCGCTTCCCACCCAGATCAGAGAGTCCTGTACATACAAAGTGGGAGGAAAAGGGGGTAGTTTTCACTCTTGGAAACTAGATACTGCATCGAGGGAGATATAAAACTAAGAACAAAAGAGGAAGCAGTACAGTTCAAACTTAGATTTTTTTGGAAACAGATTGAGTCAATGTGGTATAGAATGTCAGATAAAGTGATAATCTTAGTCCTTGGAAACTGTTAGTGGCTCAGACAAGCCATAGGAATGCAACATTATTCCAGAAGAAAAGGTGTAATTATGGTATAAATGCCATTTCTAAAATCTAATAGGTTAGTCCCTAACACTGAAATATTCAGATCATTAACTTTTATCTTGTTTATGAAAGACAGCGAGAGGGCAAGAAAGGTGGTCTAGGGAGAGTCTATACAGTCTGCATAAAGCCAGTGCTGCATGTTGTATGAATATGGGATATTCATACAATTTAAAGATGCCAAAACTTTGGGATCTTGAAAGCATGTGTATCAGTATTAATCAGGAAAGCCTTGGTAAAGAGCGTGGTGGTCCTCAAGTTGCCCACCGCATTAAATCAAAGAGCAAAATCTGTTAAGTGCTGCTTAGATTTCTGTCTGTGATGGTTGGAAGGAAGAATGGCAGTGATGCAGGGAGACATACTGCCTCATGAAAACAATGCTAAGAAGTTATTAAACTTTGAATAAAAGATATATAAGAATAATTTACTTCAGGAACTAACTGACTTTTACCTTAGTGGCTGGTGGAGAATTTGATCACAGCCTGATTACCTTCAATGTGGGCATACAGGTACATGGCGTAAAAGAACAAATAATATGTATGCTTTATTCACACAAAGCTAAAAAAAAACTAGGAGTAAAATAAACTGTGAGAATATCTTTTGCTATAAAAATGCAGTTTTAAAAGGGGATTTTATTGGCTGAGCAGGTATAGATTGTCTTACAGAGTGGGACACTATCAGCTGAAAGCTGTTTCAGGATTATGAGGAAGGCAGCAATTAGAAATCAAGAAGCAGTATTATAGAAATATGGAAAAAAGAGAGTAGGAGATGCTAATCAATATAACTTAGAAATTACAAAGTGTAGAAAATTGATGAAGGAAACTAAAGGCATCAGGGAAAAATCAATGGTTAGCAAAGCTTGGGACAGTAAAGAGTATATAAGTATCTTGGAAAGAAAAGATATCCTAGCAACAGTATCAGGCATTATTTGGTGGAGATGACAAAGTTGTTAACGATGCAGAAAAGAGTAATCATCAATAAACATTTATGTTCTGTATTTTTTCTGGGGAAAAAAAAAAAAAAGCGAGGCTACATGTATGAATCAGCTGATGGTAGTAAAGAACTTTCCAGCTCAATGGTGACAAAAGAGAACATTATGCCTCTGCTAGGTTAGGGTAGACTTACAGAGCATGACTTGCTAAACTGATCCACTCAGGAGGCATTAGTAATGCCTTCTAATAAAAGGGACAGGGTTCTAGGATATTATGATATTTTAGAAGTTCTAAGGGGGTTATAATTAGTAGACTGAAAGACACTCAGGAACGGATCAACTTACAGACTCTATTTCAATTTTCATGCTTATTGTGTTTGTACCTTCTTGAATGTCCTATTATATTGAAAAATCAACAGGAAGTGGACATGGTGTAAGTGCATATCAGACTTAAGAAGCACAACCATTGACAGCCTTACCTTGGCTGAATCACACAAGTTTAGCTGGAAATGGATTTGACTCTGGATATGGGGGACTTACACATGGCCACCTTAGTATAATTAAGGGACCAAATTATACTGAGAAGTTATGTGAAGAGTAAGATGGCAAAAAGATTTGAGATGGCATTTTCAGAAGGGCTCAGTTTTTGTCTTACTTTGCTACCATTTGGTTTTCATAGGAACAGCCATTTCAATAGTGAATATATTTCAGAAACCTTCCAGAAACCTGCTCAGAACCAATGCTCTTGTTTTGAAAACACTCGGGGAACTGAAGCAGTGGTAACAGAGATGAAAACCATGGGCAAGAATCCCTTTCCAGTGACAGATCGCTTCAACTTTCTGCTCATCATCTGTACTTCACCACAGAGCTATTGATGGTATAGCACAGAATGAAATTCTCTGTCCTGGTCATGAAGGTGGCACGAAAACCTCAGCAGAATTTGTTGTGTTTTGTATTAAATAATGTCAGGACAAAAATAAAAACCTGCTAATGGCTGAGGTAATTTAACAGCTAGGAATACTTATAGTTTATGTCCCTCTTGGGGCTTCCCTGTTAGAAGAATAATTTTGTCAGAAGAAAATTGATCATTAGCTGGGTCTCTTCATAGACTGCAGCAAATCGTGCAGGGCCAGTGCTGGCACCCCGGCTCCTCCTTCTTTCTGATGCTGCTTTGCAAGCACCAAAACCTTGTGGCTTTCTCTTCTGGATCTGTCTGTTCCCATCAGGCCATTATTTCAGAAGGACACTGTATATTGAACGTCTGCTTTCCTGGGGCTTGCGCTGTTGCTAACTACAGCCTTTTGAACTCAGGTTGACCCTGGAACTCTTGAGTCAAGACACCATGACAGTAAGATTTGTTTTAATGTCTCGCAATTGGATTTTTTGTAATGGTCTTCTGGTTTGGAGTTATTAGGGTACAATTACATCATGTTCTGAAGCTCTGATGTTTAGTCACTGCTTCTAGAAATTAATTTATATGGTATTTTCCATAATTAGTGGTTTTTACATTTAAAGTAGGTATTTAAAGTAAAGTGGTTACTTCAGGTAGCTCTCATTAACCTGATACCCCACATTGTTGGGATGTGTTTTCCATAACTTGGCTTTATAGAATAGTTTGGGTTGGGAGTGACCTTTGAAGGTCATCTAGTCCAACCTCCCTGCAATGAACAGGGACATTATCAACTAGATCAGATTGCTTAGAACCACATCCAGGCACTTCTCATATAAATCCATGTTCTGCCAATATGCAGAAGGATTTTCTCAGCAATATTCAATTGTAGTGCCATTTACATGTAATTGCTAAAGTAATTAGCAAAAGAATTGCCACCTTTAACACATTCAGAGGCTCTTGTATCTTACCTGTGAATGGGTAATTTTCAAATTGTACAAATGGGTGGGCTAGAAGAGTATTTCAGTATTGACATGTTATTTCAGCAATTCCCCTCCACATGTGATTTCTCTTTATGCATTTTCAAAGCATTTTTATTCTTTTAACAGTGGGTATTGTCTTGACGAGTCTCAAGCTCTCAGGAATGGATAGAGTTTCACATGGAGCTCTCTCATTTGCACTTCACACAGTGATAGTAATGAGGGCAGTCATGAAATGTCCGTGTAGCAGCTGTGGGTGACTCTTAGGAGACATGGACAGGCACGTGCCATTCCTCTGCACCACCCACCAGCGCAAGTGTTTCTCTGCACCTGCAGAGAAAATGGACATAGAGCTGGTATCTGTGAAGTGAAATATGACAAGCATTACCTGACGATTGACAAGTCAGAACGACTCCACTTTTATTCCTGCTAATTTCATACCCGTGCAATTACAGTGAGACATGAACTATAAATCTTTTGTGGTGTTTTTTATTTCTTTCATATTATATTATATTGTGAACTACACTAAAAGGTGATTTAATGGCTGGAATTCAAACATGTGGAAAATTAACTGAGCTTGAGAAAAGCACTAGAGCTCTGCCAGTGCATTAATTATCTGGCAAGTGTATTTTAAAACTGGTAAATCACCCGTATCATCAGTAGAGACAGAATAGGGATTCAGACTAAATTAGGAACTAACATTTTAGATCTGATTCATACTTAGACAAATGAGTAAGGAGAACAGCTTCTGTAATAATCATCAGAATTTTGCTACCTGCCAATTTGTCCTTAAAGAGATCATTCTGATTTCTACAGCTCATCCTGTTTGGCACTCTACCCGTAATGTATGTGAAGTGCAGAACACAGAATGATTTGAATTTTCTCAGCGAATTATACATCTGTTTAATAAAAGAAGAAACTGCATGTCAGTGTACTTTCCTAAAAGGAAATCCAAACACCATAAAAACTTTTATAGGATGCCATGCTTACATGACACAGGGTATTTGTTTACTAGTAGAAGACAGCACTTGGATGATGTCTCTCCTTATGCCTACATTTTGGTTATTTTTCTTGCTTTGTTTTATAGAGAAGTCATTGCATTGGTTGAGAGGCAGGAAAATTTCCTTGCAGAGCACTGGATCCAATACAATATTATCCAGAATTCTGAGTATGCTCTGTGTTAAAGCAACAACAGACAAGAAGAAATAACAATTAGATGCAAATAATACACAATAATAGTACCGGAAATAAGAGAAAACATGTAAAATGTATTTTATTGCTTAGTAATGCTTTTTTATTTGAGTTTCCCACAAACTAAAATTCCTCTCTAGATGAGGTATTAGGAGGTTTTTATTTACAAAAGAACAGATTTGTTTCTTGTCTTTGGCACCAGAACAATTTTCTCTGTTTTTCTTCTAGTAAATGGAAATGTGCCCAGATACACTCTCAGTGAGAAAGTAGTAGGTAACATAGGCAAATTTTTGACTTATGTGTACTGCAGTTGAGCTGGGTGATACTATTCTGCTTTGCTCCAAGGTTTAAATCACAGGAACATCTAAAGGGAAAGCAACAGGGAAAAAGAAAACAGCAATAATCATCACTTAGTAACAAAACTGTTCTTGAGCAGCAGTGGAGAAAATGACAATAACTGGGAATATGGCACCTCCTTACCCAGTTCTGGCATGATGATGTTTCTTCTCCCCTGCCTTGATGAAGGAATGGAAGAGATGCTAACTGTTGGCAGACACTGAGGTGGGCTGCCACACCATGGGCACGAGTACCTGTGAGGGCTGCCAGGCAGGTGCAAAACCTTTTGCTGTGATTTGGTACATGCAGGCAGGGCAGGAGGCAGGCAGGCTGGCCCACACAGGGAGCAGCAGCAGTGGCTGGCACCCTTGGGGGAATGTGTGCCTGCTTCTGCTCTCCCCCATGAAGACAGTGGTGGGGGGGAAATTTATTGAGATCTCTTGCTCAGGTTTTGGTAGGGAAGCAAAGAGGGCTGGTCAGCAAACACATGGGGAACATAATGGGTGCAGGACAGGCAAAGTGACTTTTAACAGCGAGTTCATTGCACAGCTTCTAAGTTCATTGTGAAATGTGACTAAGAAAAATGAACGATAGATGTGTGAATGCCTACTCCTCAGACAGTAACTAGAGATGGAGCACAGCAAGCTTGATAGCTGCAAATTGTGCTGAGCTTCAAAAGGGACTTGCTACAGGTCTGGACTCAGATATGCAGAAATAAATGCAGATTTCCTTGTCTGAATGCTTCTGGTGTTCATGATGGACCCAGGGACAGAAGCTGCAGGAGATCAGCATTTCCATGGTGATGCTCACTTGACCATGAAATCATGGTGACTGCTTCTTCATGAGGATTCGAGGATGGTGCACAGAGCTTGCACAGTACAGCACATATGCAGCCAGTGTGTCTCAGTTAAGGTCCATGAGAGAT
Organism: Agapornis canus; assembly: GCA_036873685.1. Lineage (NCBI taxonomy): Eukaryota > Metazoa > Chordata > Aves > Psittaciformes > Psittacidae > Agapornis > Agapornis canus. The sequence continues at coordinate 15,765 of JBAFWW010026109.1, forward strand.
TTGGAGCTTGTGGTGGCTGCCAGGGTCAGACTCATTTTAAAACCAGACACCTACAGTGGGCAAATATTCCTTATAGTCTCTTGCTAGTGGTAGAACCTACAGAGGTCTGTAGTCCTCCTGATTTGAGACACCTCTCACAACATAAGATTAATTACCTTGTTGAACTGCCTGTTTCTTTCCATTGCCAAGAGAGGCAGCCCCTGCATTGCCATAAAAGCCAGATGCCTACTTTTCAGGGGTGGATGAGATAGGTCTGGTCTTTAGAGTCTGAATGATGCTGAAAGGTCACCTACTGTGATGATGCCACAGCTGCTACAAATGTGAAGTTGAGTGATTTTAAGGGCTCATTGAATCCCATTGTCACTCCTGAAATAAAAATGTAAGGCTGAATTCCTAGACCTTAGAATAGGGATTTGTGAAGAAGCTGTTATAAATTGAAAGAAAGCATAATTAACCAGGTTCTGAGTATTTCTGTTGCTATTACACTGTCTCTTTACTTGTCAGTAAAAAGTATTTAAAGTGCTGAGTAGACTTCCTTGCATTAAAACCATTTCACAGAATATCATATTCTGGATATGAAAAATACCCACTAAGTATAGGATGGAGTAAAGTATCTCTGAGGAAAACAAAAAGTTTGGTTTGCTGTCAGACTGAGAGTGAATGAGACACCACCACTCCCCACAGCCTGCAGAATGCTTTGGGTTGAGTGAAACATTTTTGTTTGACATGAAATTAAAGGTTTTATTTTGGTTTCAAACCAATTCATATGTTCTAAGAAATAACGGAAATTTGTATGAGGAAGTAACTTCAAATGAGAAAATCAAAACCTTTCATTTTCAAAATGTCAAAATGAAGCCTTTCCATTTTTCACTGATTTCTTTTGTCTGAAGCTAACAATTCAGCAAATGTGATACAAATTCATGAAATATTTATGTGATGATGAGTCTTCATTATATTCCAACAAATGGCTTACAGTTAAAAACTGTGCCCAGCTTAAGCATTGTATCATGTTGTCCAGCCAGCCCTTTAAGAACACCAGATTCTTCTCTCTTAGATATTCTCAAACATGAATAGAGTCTGTGACAGACACTAATATAAATGACAAATGTGTATCTTTCTTCATAAAAAATATAGAATTGCTGTTAAATTGTAGAGGAAGAAATCTTAACTCCTTGCAAAAGACTTAAATTACAAAAATGGGTGATATAAATAGTTGAAATGATGAGACACATGACATAAAATTTAATCCATTTACTGATAAATGAGTATTTAAAAAATGTGCTTCTGCAAGTATTTCTTTACAGCATTTTCTGCAGTGTTTCACTGTTTCATTGTGGATGTCCTTTGATTTGGTTCTGCTTTGCTAGAGTTCTTCCATGGTTTCACTAAAGGTGCTGGGTTAACCCTAAGCACATAAATTACAGATATATATGCATGACTTGCTGTTGATTTGCATGATTATTGCAGTGAAGATAGCCTGGCATAAGGCAAGACAACAAGCTATTTATAAGGGATGCTTTGGTGTTTCTGGACAGTGTCTTGATTTATGCTATAAATAATCAGGGTAGGGTTTTATGTTGGAGCCTTTGTGTGGGAGCTAAATGGGATGACCTAACCTTTGAAACGAGCTTTGGGATCCAGTTCAGGAGGATGCACTGTGTTCAATGTCACAGCAAACATGAAAGGGGCTCTAAGGGATAGCAAGAGTGATGCAAGACACCCTTGCTGCTGTCAGTTTTTAATTGGGGATCCTTCTCATGTTTCTTTTTGCTGATAGGTTTTGACTTTTTTGTGAAGCGTTTTCAGAAAATGATTGGGAGAATTTACACACATCTAGAATATATAAGCAGTAAAGACTATTTTCAGGAGGGGAGAAGAGGCACTTTTAACATAGCACATGCTAAGGTTGTTTATACATGTGTACTTGCATACAGAAAGAGGGAGGATTATGTGTTCATAGCATCGGTGAAGTAATTAAGTGGAAAGTTCAGGTTATGTTTTAAGGGCAGATTTAATACCTAATGCAATTAAAGAATTGGAACCTTCAGAAAGTCCACAACAGCATTAAAGTAATTGAAACGCCTTTTCTCTTTGCTAAAATGATTAGAAGAGAACCAGTCTGTGCCAGATCCAATATGTTCTTCATGAGTGTAACCCTGCTTGCTTTTGGGGGCTGTTTGAATGGATCCCTTGTACATGTACACTGAATCATTTCTGTGTAGTGAGGAGTAAAGCTCCGTGCGAATCTTGTGCATCTGTGGTTTCTGTGAGATTGCACTACAGCCCTGGCTTTGTTTTCTTTCTTTAAATTCAGGCTGGTTTAATACTCCGGGAATTCTGGCTTCACAATTTTGAAAATGAGCACAGTAGAGGAAACAGCTATGACTCTCAGTGCATATTGTTCTTGGGCTTTGCAACAGGTGGCATCAAAATGCAGTCAGATTACACTCATCCCATAATTGGAGTGAGATGAAAGCAGAGAACAGAGGTAAGTCCTCAGTGGCTGATGGGTTGAGGGGAGGGATAGTAGGGCATGGAAAGCAGATTCATGGAGCAGAGCCTTCTGGACCTGCCATGCTTCTCAGTCCTCCTATGGACTGATGAGACATCTCAAATGTAAACAGCAATCTTTCCCATCTCACACCTTGCTATTGAGTGCAAATTGAGTCTTATGTGAGGGTGGCTAAACTGAACTGTTAATAGCTGTATTAAACAGTCTTTGGGGTCTGTATCAGATCTCTGCAAGACAGGCATAAAATGCTCTGCTCATAACTGGAATTAAAGCACCTGCAGTTGGTAATATTCAAGGTTTTGTTTTGGTGGCTTGCTTTCTCTTTTTTCTTTCTCCCCCAGAAAAGTAAAGCTATCATCAGCTGGGGTAGCAGGTCATAGGTTTTCATTCTAATGGAGGAGGAGGGTGATAAAGACATGTTTTATTCACAGTCAGAGAATGTTTTTGAATGGGGATTGGAGCTCATTTAGCCTTTCTCTAGAGCATCTCAGAGCTGTGCTTTACAGAACATGTTAGAATTTATGAAAATTTCATTACTAGATTTGTCAGGCAACATCTGTCTGTTGCAAAGAACACAAACCTGTTTAAATTCTGGAGATTAAAAGGCATGTCTCCTTACTCTTTGATGTCAGACCTTCGTGTCTGTTCCCTGCCCAAGGCAATGAAACTGGATCATGCTTCTGCTGAAATTAGGTGTAAATTTCCTGCTGATTCAGGGGAAACAGGGCTGAGGTCTCCTGTGTGGAGATATACTGCCCGATACAAGGTCTCCATGCAAAGCTCTCTACCATAAATGTGCAGAACCCTGATTTTCTTGCATTTTCTCACACTGCCAGAGAGATGCTACCTGCTGCAATAGTGTAAAAACTACAGCAACTTGAGGTCCCAGTCCTGTGGCAGGTGTCCCCTGCTTCCTTGGCTTTGAGGACACCTCACAGGCTGACCCCAGAGTATCAATTCTCAGGTATCAACCTGACAAGAAGGCCTGGGATGTCAGTCAGAGGGGCCAGAACAGCAGAAGAGTTCAAGGCTTTGATCCAGTGCTCAAACCTTGGCTCTCAAAATCCAAGGCAGAGGTGCCCGACTGTCAGGAAGGTCATTAGGATGCCCCAGAGGTGACGCTGCATGAGGGGGAGAAAACTGCAAGACAGGACATGCCAAGACTGAGGAACAGGACAAAGACTAATTTCCCAGTTCCTCACATGTCTAGCTCCAGAGAATTGAAAAGTTCTGTGATGGTCCTTGTGTACTCATGCCTCCCTCTGTGAGACGTGGTATAGGATCCAAAAAGCATTTGATGACCTCCTGCTAGAGAACTTTCTATGGGCAGGTAAGGTTAGGTCCATGTTAGATTTCTGCACAATTTGGAGTGTGGCATTTGACCTATATGTATTGCCTCCATAGAGGCTTTGCAGGGTGTTTCCCCTGCAGTGCTATGCGGTCTGCAGCATGCTCTGCAGCCTGAGCCCACTGGCAAAATCAGGTCTAAGGACACCTGCACGCTAGTGAATCCTAACACAAGCACTGGATTTGTATGACCAATCCATGGGTCAAATTTGCATGTGCAAATCAGGAAACTGTAGGGGAAGTTTAGATTGGGTATAAGAAAGAAGTTCTTTACTGTAAGGGTTGTGAGGCACAGGAATGGGTTGCACAGAGAAGTTGTGAGTGCTCCATCCCTGGCGGTGTTCAAGGCCAGGTTGGGCAAAGCCTTTGGTGGCACGGTTTAGTGTGAGATGTCCCTGCTTATGGCACTTATGGAACTAGATGATCTTCTATGATTCTATGATCTTAAGGTCCTTTCCAACCCTAACTATCCTATGATTCTATGGTTCTATGATATAAATGAAGGCAAGCTTTATATAAAGACATGTAGGTTAACTGTGGCTAGACCACTGGGGAAGCCTGTGGCTTGTCCACACTTATGTTAAGTCGGACTTAAAATCACATTAGCTAAACAAGTTAGCTAACACATTTGCAGGTGGAAACACTTTTCCTATTCTAATGTAGCTAGAGGAAACAGTTTCATGGTTGCAGTAGTGAATAATGCCTTGCATTTATTTGCCTATATTGCTTATTCTTAGAACAAGAGTAAGCACCTGATAACTGGCTTATCACATCCCTGTGAGGTACTGGAGCTTATAACAGACCTTCCTGTCATGATAATAAGGTCAAAAACTAGTGCAACAAAACAAAAGCAAAAGAATAAAAAGGATAATCCTTGAATTGCTCAATTGTGTGGCTGATTGTGCTCATGTGTACAAAAGAGACAGGACTGAAGAAAGGGAAGACTGCTCATTGGGAAGATAGGGACCATCTCCTTTGTCAGCAGCACAGATGTAGCTTGGCTTTTAGCAGGCATGAAACTGCCCAGGTGCACAAGGTCTGCCCAGTCAGCACTGGCCTCCAGGTCCTGGTCCCTAGGAAAGACCTGGTGCGCAGAAGGATGGCTGCTTCCTCTATGGCTGCCATTTTCATGGTGTATTTTGAGTTAACTGTTTCAAGACAGATTATTCTGGTGATCAGTGCAGCTCAGCAGGGCTGCACAGCTGGGAGGCGCAGCAAAAGGTGGTGCAAAGGGGCAGTGGTGGTTGTGGGTTGGCAGAATGAGCTGAATCCAGCACTGCCCCCAGAGGTATCCCTTCTTCTCTCTCACTTTATAGTAAACAGTAGAGGCATTAGTGAAGTTATATTGTCTAAATCAAGAAATTACCAGCTCTTCCAATCAATTAAGCAAAGCATGTGTTAAATGACCTGTCTGGGGATTTGCTTTGCCTTTCTTTTCTAAAGGAGTTGATATATCTCTGGCACAAAACCCAAAAATGGCCTATCAATATCAAGTAAAAAATGTATTGGGAAGCTGCAAGCCAATAAGCATATATAAGAACTCTCACCAGTTTTAATTACCTCTGTGCAATACTGATGAGACATTTAACAGAATGCATTTGGAGAAGCCTTCAAATTTTACCAAGTTGCTTCTAATCTTTAATGCACTATCCAGACACAGTGGCATCATTTTCTGTAGTCTGATTTCCACCGTATTTTAGATTGATATCTTCATGTGCACACAAAAAATCTTACTTTCCAGAAAGTAGTTACATCTTTTCTTGCTATCATCTCACACCATAGCTTGCCTGCCCTTTGCTCTCAGTAATATCTTAATATGTTTATTTCTCTTTTTTCACTCTTCTCCACTGTTTGACTTGTGTGTTGACAGCAAATGGTTCTTATTTTCAGGTTCTTTGAATATGAATTTGACATTTTACACAGATTATATGTGGGGAAACAGCTGTAGCTTCAGGAGGCTAAAATGGCATTAAAAAACATGTATTGGAAGTAAAAATGTATTTCAGACTTAGTCATGCCTACAACGTTCAAACCTTGAAAACTATACCACTACATGCACAGAGCCAACATTCAGGTCGAGTGCTCCCAGGCGGATAGCTGCTGGAGCAAAACAGGCTTATGGTTGAATGAGGCTTTGGTTTGGGTATCCGTGTCTTCTCAGGGTCTCTGTCCCTCCAGCCAAGGTGTAACAGGGATTTAGCATGGGACTTGAAGAATCCCAAGCCTCTCTGTAACCAGGAAGGCTGGCCAAGGGCTATGGCAGTGCTGGGTGCTGCACTGCTGGTAGTGAGGCTCTTTGGCTATGTCTGCAGCAAGACTTCCAAGATCCAGCAGCACTTTTGGGAATTCAGCAGGGCATTGATAACCAGCTCTGCTGTTATATTGAAATCTAAGTTAAACTGAGCTCTGCTTGAAGGTACTATCCTAATTGCAGACACAGATTGTACAATTGGAAGATGCCATAGTGACCACTTTACCTTTTATATGACACAGGGCCAAAAAAACACTTTATAAACCATTCATAATTATTTTTTTATTTTTTAAAAATAGTTTACAGCATCTCCATAGCTCAGGGCAGTTGTGTGCCCATCTGTTCTGCCTGCTGTAAGTTGTCAGTTCTGGATTTGGCACTGTGGAATAAAACTGGCATGCGACAAAGAGGAAGCAGAACCTACATTGATTGACAGAATATTTTTTCAGTGGGAAAGTGCAGCAAACTCAGGCATAAAAAGGGATAATCTATAAGATATTTATCTCCAGGGATCTAAATTGTATTAGGAAGTATACAAACAAAGATCTGGTTTCTTGCTAGACGCCATGGGGTCTACACATTCTTGTGCTATCCTTTAAGATAGATTGTTGCTAAAGGAATGAAGAAGAGAAAAAGTCTTTGTTAATAAATTCCCTGGGAATTCACTGTAATGCTGTTTTGAGCCCTCACGTGCATTCCCAGAAGCATCACGTGTCACATTACAGTTAAGCGTAGTTGCAAAAATGTGGAATTGAATCACAGTTTGTCCAAGATAATTTTTCTAGGCTCTTGTGACTCTCCTTGTGAACCTGTATGTACTGGAAGATGCACAGTCCTTACCCAGGAGGAGTTTGTTGTTTTACTTCTGATCCTTTGCTAGGGGAAGATAGATGAAAGGTGTAGAGGGAAACCTTTGGGATGACAAAGCAGATGGTCCGAAGCTATAAGGAAGTTTAATGGTTTAGTGTTTTAGTGGGCTTCTGGAAGTTGTAATGCCTGTATGTGGAAAAACAGATGGTGGCACTGTAAAAGTGACTTTTGTGCCTGCAAAGCTTGGGATTTGGCATTTTTGCCTCCAGAATACATTGATGAACTTGCTGTGGACTTACCGAGGTCATAAAGAAAATTATTCAGGCTGGTAAATGGTGTTGTTATTGTTTGTGTTGATGCTGTTGTGGCTCCTGGAAAGCTCACTGGATTGCCATTAAATTTCACTGCAGCACAATAAATTTCCTAAGGCTGCAGGGGATTTTCTGCACCATCACAAAAAGTGGAAATGTATAAACTAAAAATATTGTGCCCATTTGATATCATTGAGAGATCATACCCAGTGAGTGCACTCGGAGCCAACACAGATGGCACATTGCTCTCCTTATCTTTGTAGACTGAGAAAAGAAGCTCTTTCAAACACCCATTGTCTCTACCCTCCTTCCCTCTCACCCAACTTAATTTCTGCTGGAGTGTTTCATCGTCATCACTGCAAATACACTGGGAGCTCAGCACTACCAGTCCTGCTTAAAACTGAATCAAAAATAGCTTGTGAGGGCTTTGGAGAGTGGAGACAATCAGCCTCTGTCTTACATGATAAGCAAAAGGGTCCAGTGGGGAGGTTAAGTAGAAAGTGATGACACCCAGGCTTGTCCTGTCTTACCTTTTTTTTGTGGACATTTACTTCTGGTCACTCTCTGGGGGTTTTTAACAGGATTCTGGGATTTTATTTGGTGTTTCAGTTGACTGTCAGACCCTTATTTGCTCCCCTTCACTCAGTCTTTCTCACATTGAACACTCATTCCTTGCCATCTTTCATATAGCTCTCTGCTGGTCATGTTGTCTAGGCTGGCAGCGTTTTTCCATGGGAGCAGGACACCGAACTTGGTGTTCCTCCTTCCTTTCGTCTAGATCACCTCAGAACACTTCTTGTTCAAGATCTCGTGGTGCTCAGGAACTAACGAGACCTGCTCCTAGGCAGGGCACAGGGCTTTGCAGCACCACTGGCATGGATGGCTATCACCAAAAGTGCCGCAGCTCTCCAGCTGAGCCTTCTGCCATATGCTGCAATTCACTTTTGGGTTGCAGTTACAAGGCACAGCTGATGAGCCATCTGGGAAACTCACCCAAAGCAAAGCCAGTAGTTTTCCACTGACTTGGAAGCTTGAATCGCTTCAGTACTAACATGGGTGCAGAGGGAGAGAGGGTTAAAGAAGAGGTAGAGCAGGGAAGGAGGAAGGGGGCTGTGCCTGGCCACAATAGTCAGACATTAGGTCACCTTAAGGTGCACCAGTAGGTGCAGTTTGGAATGTGGCTTCTGGTGCTGACTGTTCCTTTGGGGTTTTTGTAGGTCTGACATCTGCCTGTGTGACTTCTGTTGGTGCAGTGTGTGTTTTCCCCAGGGAGATTTGCACTTAAGCAGCTCTGTAGTGATTTGCTTTTGGCATTGAGCAGTTCATAAATTTATTGGTCTTTAATCAGTGAGCCATAAAAGTTGAATGTCCTTGCTGATTATTTTCACTTGATCAGCAAACCTGGATATCACTCACTGCAGCCATATTGATACACATGGATGGACTTGTGCTTCAACTGACACCTTTCAGATGACCTCAGAACATGATTTATTATGCATTCTTTTCCCTACCTTTGTCAGAGCCAAGCAGCAGGTAAAATAATAGGTAAATGAAAGAAACCTCTACCCTAATCAACCTACAGCCAAGAGCACTAATTTGGTGTTAGCAAAATGGTGGTGATGGGGTGAGGTTTGCTTTGTGTAGTATGAGAGGGGGATATCTGAAGCACATGGAATTGGTCAGGCATGAGGACTGCTGCTAACCCAGTCACACTGCTGCCTACTCAGGCCGTCCAAAGAGCACATTTCTGTTCCCAAAGCTCTCAGAAGCAGTTCCTGCCAGGTGCAGCAAACAGCCTGCTCAAAAGGCAGGCTATCCCACCTTTGCACCCACTAGCATTGGTGGTAGTCCCTGTCTGGGGGAGATTTTGGTTTTTTGAAGGTCCAGGAATTAACTTCAAGGAGTGAAAATACCCATATTCATACATAAAAAAAAAATGACCTGAATTTGTGCCCAAGTTTAATCAGAACCAAAAACGTATTTCTAAAGTAAACTGCCTGTTCAGCAGAGGAGGAAATACCATAATGTCCTAGTATTCACTTACTCATGACATTCTAGCTCAGCTTTGTATGCTGAAAAAATTCTAAGTGTTTGACATAGGCTTGAATAAACATTTATCCTTTTGGCGTTCCATCCAAGTAGAGCCCAAGGCAGCATTTGGGACTTACCCATTCATAACTGTGAGAGAATGCGGGACCTTACCTCAGAGTCATTCCAGCTTGATCAGCTGCAGTTCATAGTGCTGGGGGGGGGGGGGAAAGGGCATCTTCCTTCAGCTTGTTTTCAGTTTTTTCTCCTCTCAAAATGTTCTTGCCATTTTGGTTTCCCTGCCCTCTCCCCCAGTTTTTAAAGTTTAGTATTGTGAAAACCAAACTAAAGCCTCTGTTAGTTATGAGCTTGTGCTTGAACTTCTGTGCCATAGCCCAAAGTGCAGCTTGGTCCCACTGATTCCAAATTCCTGAAGTATGAGTATTTCAGCTTGAGCTACGTGCACGTATACGTGCAAGTTGCATTTTGCCAAGAGGAAGGGAAATTTCCCTCAACGCCTTATAGCTGAGTTTCTCGGGCTAAACCTCTGTAATTTATAAATTAGAAATGTTGGAGATCTGGAGGAGTAGAGAGTGCTAGGAGTACAGTGTGCTCCAGGGAAAATAGCATGGCTTTATTGTGAGCTTTTGCTGCACATTTAGGGACAAAGCTGGGGAAAGAAAGAGGTTGCACGAAGTAACAGAGTTATCAGGGAGCGTTGTATTACCTACACCGGAAATACTGCTGAGGATATTTGGGTTTTTTCCTAACATTTGCTGATGCTTTTAGACTTTGATGCAGTTGTGATTCATTTCTGGAACCAGATTCCCCCATGTTTCTCACAGTTGTTCGAATTTCTTTCTCTTTCTCACAGTTGTGCTAATGTTGTAAGTCAACTCCCCCATTTATTTTGGGGGTAGGTTTTACCTTCTTAAAATACCTACTCACATGCATACTTGTACAGAGAGTGCTTCAGCTGATTTTATTCCAAAAGGATCAGATCCCTATTGTTTGCAAATTTTTAAAGGTCTTTGCTTCTGCTAAGTTTGAAAACATAAAGGACTGGAGTCAACTTCATTAATAGACAGATGCGAGCATGGTCTGTCTGTGAGCCTTGGAATAGAGAAAGGCTAGAGAAAATGATCTGCTGGAGTATAGGCTTCCCTTGGGTAAAATACTGTGTTTTAAACATAAAAAAAAATGTGCTAACATCTTTACAGTGAGTGACTAAAATCCAGCTCACTTCACATAGCGCCTACAATATACAAATAAATGCCTGAGCATCACTATTAGAAGCAAAACAGAAAAAGCTTTATTTTTATTTTTGAAAAATCTCTAAAAAAGCCTGTAACACTGTATTATTGAGCACTGGCAGATAAAAACCTGAAACTTAAACACTGGGAAATTAAGCTTTAAATAGTGTTTGTTTCAGAAATAAGGTAGTGTTCAGAATCCTTCAGAAAGGATAAAATACATTTGTACATTGCAAAAGGAGGTGCAGAAGCCTTATATTAGTTTTTACTTTCACAGTGAACTAGGTGAGTTCAATTTTCAGCTTTGTGAGGTCAACTCTTTCCACTATTCTCTCATTTCACTTTTAATTGTGAAAAAGACAGACAAAATTCCTTGTTTTCTACTCATTGCATTTGCTTCTCAGGTCATGCTTTCCTACTAACCCAGGTGCACCCATCTTCTTTTCCATGTTGGATTAATTTTTCCCACAGTATATGACGGAGGGAGGTGTTGTCTCAGCTAATACGCAAATAGCTCTATGAGCTTTCCAATGGATGCCTGTCTCTTGGTTGATTGACTTTTAACTGAATTATGCTGCAGCTGCAATGTGCATTCATCCCTTAGTAGGCATCAGAGAATCCACTTTTCAGCCTAAGTTTTTCTCCCATGAGGATGCTCTGTTGTTTAGTAGCATACAATTAAACTGAAGCTTTACTTCTGTCCAAGAACTCAAGACTCTCTTTTCTTTCCCCTTTCCAGCTCCCCTGACTGGTGTGGGTTCACCACTGTCTCTTTCACATGACCATTGTGTTACCTCAGGTTTGGCTGAAACTTGCCAGCAGGCTAGAAGTCCCTATGATAGGTAGAAGTGCAGGCACATTGTAGCATTAATCCTTAGAAAACGAGGCTAAAAACTGAAGAAACAATTCAGAAGTATTGGGAACAGTTCATGTTTGGATTTTTCTTCCTGAGAGTGGATGCTTAAGGGAACTTGAATACCCAACAGGAGAGTCTGAAGGCAGGAAGAGCTCTGTGTCCTTGTCTTGCTCAATCCAAGGCAGATGCTTGCCCCTGCAGCTCTTGCAGGAATAGGCCTTGAGCACCAGCATAGTTAATCTCAGCCATCAGTCCTAAAGGTGTTTTGTTATGAAGTACTAAATATACTTACTAGATCAGATAAAGAGTCTTTGTCCTAATTGTGGTAGCACTGAGAAAGGAGCAGTGTGGATTCCTGCTCCAGTTAGCATGTGCTTTATAGAAAGTGGCACTCTTCCAATAAATAAGCAAATAAATAAATAGCATCCACCTACTGTATGCCCACAGCTACCCAGAGACAGAAGAGATGTGAACTTGGGTCATCTGCTTCTCAAATGCATGTTCTTCTCTGGAAAGATTCAACTGTCTGACACTTTTAATTCTGGAGGAGATGCCCCAGTCCACTTCTGAACATGGCGTTTTGCTTAAGAGTGCCCCAAATAAAGTTAAATTAAGTCTTTGACTCTAAAATGGTACAGTAGTTGCTGGAAATCCTCCACAGTCTAATTTTCAGAGAAGAATGTATTTTTTTATGCACATATATGTAGGCAAGCCAAAAAGTTTTATCTTCTTGGTTGTGTTGTGTTTTCTTCTTTTTAAAATCCAGGTGTTTGATATCATTTCAGGACACGTTTTTCCCTGCAGTTCTGAGTAGAAAGACATTTTTAAATGTTAGCATTAATGGCATTCTAGTTTTATAATGGTGTATGGTTAATGCATTGCTAAAGCTGCCCTGGATTTCAGAGGTGTTTTACACAGGACTGTTGAAAAAGAGAAATAGGCGCTTCCTTTGGGAGAGTGGAGGAATAAAAACTGAATGTGGTATTGCAGCAAATATGCAGTTACTGGACATGTACGTTATCAGTTGCAGTTCTAACAGTACACTTGATTTTCAGTGTGCTTGTCTGAAGGACTGGTGAATTTAGAAAGGGTTTTTTATGTCTGCATTGCTCTGGCAGAAGTGCTGCTAAGCTATAAACTGGAATAATACCTTTGAGATCAGCAAGCTGCTTTGGATTTACAGGCAGGTAACTGAGATAAAAGTCTGGCCCAAATATTCAATCCCTCAGGACTTTCCAAACCAGATAGTAACCATGCACTGAACTACTTTAGCAAGTGGGAAGCCTTTGACTGTGCTTAAGGTTTTGAGCCAAGGGGTGAATGAGGTCTTGTGTGTCTTATTTTAGGACTCTTTCCGCTGCCATTTCACTTTCTGTTTTTACATGCGTAGGTATTAGTGAGTGGGACCATGAGGGTGAGCGTTTGGTTTACTGACCAAAGGGTGTAGGACAAAATAACACTTTAGAAATGCCAATACAATTAAAAATTGTTCAGACTACCATGATGAAATTGCTGCTGGAAGGGTTGCTAGCTTTTTTAATTGTATATTTTGAAGAAGGCATTTTAAATGACCAGTACCTCATAATTTTCCCCTCTAGTGTGTAATTTAAATAATATAAAGGAATTAAATTCCTCTGAGGTTACAGACAGGCAAGGATTTGAAATATTGCCTGGAGATAGGTTGGCCTTTCCTATTAAGAGGACTCATTTTTATGCAGGGAATTGCCACATTCAAACAGACAGCCTTTCACTTTAACATTCCATTTTGTTCTTCAGTCTCTGAGTGGCAACATCCTGAAAGAGCAGTGTGTGGGAGATGATTAAAAAGGACAAATATTCCAGACAAATTCCTGAGTTACCTCCCGAGCCGCACTCATGGTTGCTTGAGCCCTCTCCGTGTCTGCAGAGATGATTCAATAAGCTCTAATTGAAACAAATATATGAGAAAGAAAAATATGTTTTGTTGATTATCTGTACTCAGAGCTATATCCAAAACCTGGTTTCCTCTGAGTGTCTGTGTACATAAATGCTCAGCTGATAGTGACTTAGTAGTAGAGGTGTTTCCTCGTGCAGGAGCTGGCAGGCTGGCAACAGAGAGGATCCATTAAGATACATTGATCTAACATGTGTTTCATTATCTAGATCACATTTTGAATGGCCATTACAAAGTAATTCTGTATGCATTATGTATAACAAAGAATAGCTACTAGTAGTATTCATTAAGCTGCAACTAAATTTCTTCTTTGTGAAAGCAGTTAAGAACACCTTTTAATAAAACATTTCCCCTAAAAATGTGGAAGAAATCTGAAGGGGAAGAGAAGATCTGTACAAGAAGGCACTATGCTGCTTTCATCCATGGGTGCTGCTTTTCTCAGGTTTTTTTTTTTTTTCTCAAAAAACAATATTCCTCAAAATTTCAGTGGGATCAGTCCTGAAGCAAAGTATTATGGTGAAAGGCACCTGACAGTTGAAAACAGGAATTCAAAGGGCACAGCATGAAGCTTTATCAGCTCTGTTATGTCCATATTCCATCCTGTTTTCCTGCTACAGAAGGCATGAGGAAGCTGACCTGTTGTGTAGGTGGGGGTATATTGGCCTGTTTTGACCGCTGAAATAATCTGTCCTTGAAAGCAAAACTCACAGGAGATGAGAGCAGTTGTTTTTCAGATGGTGCAAGCCCTGTGCCTCAATCACTGTTGGTTTCTGAAAGCTTATGTGGTCTCCTATACCCCATTCTTTGCACAGTGGAGCTGTTTGGATTATTAGATCTGCAAGATACTAACTGCAATATGTGAAAGAGTGCTAAGCTTGATTTGGAGGTATATCAAAGTCAACCTTGATATGGCTTCTTGTTTCTCTGCACTGGACATGTACACAGTCCTTTGGGATTTCCCAAGTGATGGTTGGCAGCCAGAGGGATGCAGTAACTGTCTCTTTCACATTAGTGCTGACCCAGCCAGAATGTTCAGGTGGCACAGCATGCCCTAGTAGGGATGTTTCTTCTTCAGGACAGCTGCATTTGGATGGTGCCATATTGAGGCTCTGTAGGATTTTATCCTGACTTTTACAGGAAAATGCTTTAACACACTGGCATAACAGTAATTTTATGTAGGCACTTAAATTAAACAGGCACAGGTACCCTGAAGCCTTTTGCAAATATTTGAGGCACCTTGGATATAATTTGAAAATTCCCCCATCAAAAGTGGCACTCAAGATAATGGAAGTGTGGGAATGACCTTTGTAATAACTGAACAAACTGGAAAAATAGAAGGTAAAAGCTCCTGTCTTGCCAGCAACTTACCTTTGTCTCCACAAATAAGCTATTCATAAAATGCTACAGAAAGGGTAAATTGTGTGACATGTATTTAACTTCCTCTGTCTTCAGTATATCTTACTAGATGCCCTGTTGCTTCAAATAGATGTTTTGGTTTTTTTTTTTTAGATTAAGCACTTCCTAAAAGTAATGGTCCTTGATAGCAAAACTGGAGAATGATTTGCTGCTTGATTAGAGACCAAGTCCATGAAAATAACCCTTTTGATTGATGTACTGCATTAAAGTGAATGATCCTTTCCTGCCTGGTCTTTGCATGACTTGATTAGGCAAACAGCAATGACTGTGGATGGACTATGACAGTCCAACGAATGGTACATGCAGTAGAATAATTCATAGCCCAAAAGCATGAATTCTTCTAAAGCACCTTGTTGACTAGTTTGTATTTTCTATCTTTCTTATATTTTCTTTGCTTTAATTATCTTGGCTGAAAACCCCTATTATTTTGGAATAATTTATAAGTAGGAAATGTTGATGTGGTAATTCTTGGGTTATGTAAGTATGTCCCAATTTCACCCTTTGGAGATTTCTGGTAACTTCCAGGCTTTCTGGATATTGCCATTCATTGGTGGCGTTTGAATTAAATGGAGTGTTTGGCTCTTGAAAATTCAAAATATGATCAATTTAAGTAAATCACTTTATTGTACTCTGACTTCTTCAAACTTAAGATGAGTGGGCCTCAAAGGGTCAGGCTGGATGTACGTGTTCAGCAACCTACATGATATTCCTAAGGCTGCCAAAATCACCTGGAAATATTGTGATATTAAGCTTGCCTGTATGCAATTTACATCATATCACTTTTTTACCTTGCCGGAAACAAGTATGCCCTGGGGGAAAGGGAAAGGAAGTCTTTCTTCTGTTATTTCTAAAACTCAGCATGAGTTCTGATCTGCAAGTGTCTGAAGGGGTGTTTATTTTCCTTATTTTTTCTGAAGCATCCTTATTTAGACCTTTTAAGTTTCTGGCTCTCAATAAATCCTAGTGAACTTGCTGAAAGCCAGGGCTAGAGGACTTGGAAACACTAGTCCAAGCCAAGGTTCTCAGCACCTCCAGGCTTTTTCCAGCAGAGCCAGGACTTGGCAGTGGCCAGTTGTTGGATGATGATTGAAATAGACAAGTGTCTGTGGAAAAAAAAAAAACAAACCAAAACCCAACAAAACAGAAAAAAAGGACCTCTGTGCTTCAGTTGGTAAATGCTGAGATGCAATATTTTCCTTTTTGGAATGAGGACTTCATCTTCTGTGGCATGGAGTGATCTGACACAAATCTGTTCCATGTTTCCCGTACACCAAATGTACTTTCCTTCCTCTCCATTCCAACTTTCCTCAGCTCAGAATGTACACAATTCTGTATAAACTGCCACTTTCACTCAGTTCTTGTTTATCTCAGCTGGGCTTTTTAATCGGGTCATATTTTTGGAAAGATGCAGGGCTTCTCAGAAGCACTGGTCACCTGGATTGAGTGATTCCTTGGCTGCTGTCTAGGGAGCAGGATTGTGAATTCATTTTCATGCTGTCAGCACACAATGTGTTTGATAACCTAACCTGTGACAATTTCAGGAGCCTAATAAATGGTGCTTCAGTTTTATTTACTGATATTTCACTCAAATATGAATGGAATCTGACCATGGAAATATTAAATTAGCTCTATCATGCCCTTCTCTGTCAGAAGGAGGTGAATTATGAACAATAAATAAGTGCTGAATGAAAGACACTCAGAGCACTTTGCGCTATGTCTGGGTTATTAGAAATGAAGCAATTCCACTTCATCTGTCCTGTTCAGGTTCTCCAGGTTCCTGAGATCCTATTAAGGGAAAATTGGGCTTCAGAATGTTGGAATGAATGATGCACAAAACAGGAGGGTTTTAAGAAACAGTCACTGAATTTTCAAAGCTCAAGTACCCTCTGCTAGTGCCTTGAGACACAAGAGGCAGATAAATATACGTTATATAAAAGATGTAGATAAAACTAAGATACAGTATTGGCAAAACTGGAAGACATGGGATCTAAATTAAATGGAACAGCCTTGTTGAGGAATAAACTGGACAGGAGGAAAAGGCGCTGATAAAAAAGCACTGCTTTGGGTGGACTGGAGTTAATGGAATGATGCAATGCTTTCAAGCAACTGAGGGACAAGCAAGGAAGATGGCTGTGTGTTTATTTTTTTGGGGCGTTTGGCCAGAGAGGCTACTATGCCAGGAAGGGAGAGGGGTGGAAAAACGCATGGGAGGGGATGTGAAGTTGTGTCTGAGCAGACATTATTACAGCACTTCTACTGTTGCCTAGGTGGGAGGTGCTTCAGGAATTGCTGTCCTCCCCAGCTTGATAAAGCTGTGCCTCTCACTTCAGGAAAAATCAGCTTGGCTTTCCCTGAAGTGATTAAATCTCCATGGATCTTCAAAAGGGCTCAGGTTTCCCATCTCTATTTGTCAAAGGTGGTCAGATGAACAGTTGTTTGGCTGCTCTGGTTCTGCTGTTCCCGCCCATGTCTACACCTTATGACAGCAGGGTAATTATAGCTTTTCACAGGATAGCATAGATGGTGAGGAAAGAGTGCTGAACTGATGCACACATTATGTGGGGTATTGGGATAGCTGAATGGTGCTGGCAGGGAAAAGGCTGGACTCTCTGCAGCCAGTTCATGAGGGTCTCTTGTTGATGAGGCACTGCAGTTTCTTGGGCTGGAGGGTCACACACCCCACTTTAACATTGGTCTGAATCTACTGATCCTGTTTCACCTGTGTCCAGTACAGGTTAGCAGATGTGAAAGAAATTTGTGAATGGCAAGCACTAGCATACAGCAGACCCAAACTGCCTCTTTTTAAGCAGCATGATCCTCACGGAAGGAAGAGTTTTAGTTGTCTCCTTCAGATGTATGACAAGAGTTAAGAGGCTGCAGCAGGGCTGGGGAGGCATGGCACTTTGTTCTGTCAAGTTTCCCAGGGCAGAGGTAAATGGTATGCATCGTCTTTGCTCTCTGTGCACTTGTCTGCATGGGTATTATCATTTGGACCACAAGTGTGTGCTTCAAGTGTCTCAACTGTGCTTTGGCTCTGTCACAGAGTGATCGTGGAGCACACAAATTTGACTCTTTTCAGAGGAAGCTGAGTGGGAACATGCAGTCCAGTACACATCGTGCACTCCGATTGGTAATAGGCATTTAGTTCATGGCTGCAGAATGGAGCCTTGTTTGAGGTACAGCTCACAAAGCACCTACGGCATGGTCCTTAGGTCCTCATCACTAGCAATTCCACTCTACCAACACTCTTCTGTGGCTCCACACCATGTGCTGACATAGGCTCACAGTGTCCCTGTGAGCTCTGGGAGCAGGCAGTAAGTTAACTAAGTCTTGCTTTTCTTTGGGATAAAAGTTAGTTCCTTACAGCTTCTTGGAATGTCAGGGGATGATAGACCCAGGAATGGGGAAGTTGCTCTGCATTTTAAAAAACCCTTTGGGTTTTTCATTGATTTTTTTTTTATCCCCCCCCAATATATGCATGCAGCGTTGAGACTACAAAGTAGACGTGATGGGTGCATAGCCTTTGTCTGTTACTTTTCTAAAGCCTAAGTTACTTAATTCTTCTTAAAATAAAAATAGAAGCAATACATTTTACACTAGCTGATGGAGATTATCTTCTGTCCAAGTCAAGAACATAAATGTTAATTACATTCATGTATATTCCCTGCTACACCATTAGATGAGGGTGGAATAAGAGGGACTTCTCCACCGTAAAAAGAATTTTCAGCCCATGATTAACGTAAATCAGGAATTCAAATCCCTGTGGCTCCCAAGTGAACCAATTATAACATCACAGAGCCCTGGTTCACTCTGTCTTTCCAAAGTTGCAGGGAGGGTCTTCTGACTTTCAAGTGGAAATGCAAAAAACCCAATGTGGTTGTATGGGCTAAGGCACGGCTTTTAGGAGAGGGCTGAGCAAGGAAGATTAGCTTTTTGGACAGCCAATGAACTAATTCTTGTCATCCTTACACTGAAAACTACACCTCACTTACTCACTAATGCTCCTTTCAAATGTGTTGGCCTACTTGCGTGAATGAGGACAGCAAAGTGAACCCTGCTGTGGTTAGCAGATTGCCAGCTCTTCCTGTTTGCAGGGGGTGCCCAGCACTCTGGAGGTGTGCTTACTGTTTTGATCTTGCCCACCTCTCTCTAACTTCTGTGATATGGCACAAAGTACTGGCTTTTTAGGCCAAGCCTCATTCAGCAGAAAAATTAAGCAAAGTGTACTCTCAAGTAAGCATTTGAAATTCAACTGTGATGGAAATGGATCAGTGAGAAGTTCATCACCTTGAGGAGATTTTTATGAGGTTAAACCTCAAATTGATTGAAAATATGTAGTAAATGTTTCCTTAAATGTAGAGAGATCCATTGCAGTGTGAATAAAAACAACGTTTAAAACCCTTCAGTCAAATTTCAAAATTAGGACAGCGTTTGCTGTATCCCAAAATTAATGCTGTGTGGATGGAAGAAATAACTTTGAGACTGAAACAGAGCCAAGTCTGGCTCTGGAGTAATTTTATTCCACAGCTAGCTATATACCTCCCAGTTACTGAAAAATATGGCATGCTTACCCTCTTATATGTTATGGGGTAGCTGACCACCAGGAGGAACCCAGGAAGTATTTCCAAATCTGGAAGCACTGAATGATGTGGAAATAATTACTCAAATAAAAAGAAAGCTTGGATTGCTTTCAAAATATTAGCATAATCTTTCTCAAAACCACAGCGACAACCAGAAAAACCAGGAACAAGGAAAATTTGGATCCTTCATATCAACACACAGCCAAAACCCTCAAAGCACATTGGCTACCCTGAAAGCATATTTATTCAGCTTTCAGCAGACAATTAGCAGGAATGAGACTTAGCAGGTCAAAGATCCTCCAAGTAGGATCTGTCAGGAGAAGTTAGAATTTGATGTGAAATTGGAATTAAAGGAAGCATGCTTGGTTTAGTATGCTATGTGTTTTTGAACCCCTCAAAGGTTCCTGCTTCTAGATATCTTGAAGTATTTCAGATGTTCAATCCTAAAACATTTGCTATTCTATTTTTTTCTCTCATGAGAAGTCAAATGGATAAAAAGGAGGAGATGGTTTCATATGAGTGTGTTGGTTTTATGCACAAGTGTATTCAGTAGATTAAATTTTGGAGTGGATGTGATAACTCCATACCCTTTTTGGTTTAGACTTGTAATGCTATCTTCAGAAAAACAAGATAATTTTATTCCCTGGGAAAATGGCTCTTCTTTACTATTATCTTAAACAGGCACAAACGACATTTTCAAGAAAAGAACAAGGACTTTCATTTTCTTCCTTTGTCTGCAGAGCTCTCCTTCCTTCAGTTATTGTTTGTATTTTTTCTGCTGCTTTTGTGTATCTCTGATTTTTTTAGTTTACTGCTGCTTTTGGGATATGCTGTGCCTGTGCTGGTGAAGGACTGGCAGGACAGGGGAATCACCCACTGCAGGCAGAGTGGGAGCTGGCCTATTGACTTCCTTGCTCCCATCATACCCTTTTGGCTTGTGTATCACAGTGTCAGGGAACATGAGAGAAGTAGCAACTAATAGTACTTATTGTTGTCTGTTTTATTTATATAATGCTTTCAGTGCATCAGGTTAAATGCTAACATTCATTTTAGAAGATGAAATAAACTGGTCAAATCAGAATTTTAAAGAGTTGTTGGTGAAGGTATTGTTTGATGTAGTCATCTTAACTATTTTTCAAAGTCGTGTGAAATTTGGGGTATATAAAGTGTTTATTTCAGTTTCATGCTGTTGTTCTCCACTTTGTCTGCATATCAATGTCATAATTTGCTCCTGCTTGGATCTCATAGCTCTACCTTTTTGTCACTGCTGCTGATCTTGTGTTTAGGTAGAAGTGGCAATTTGCACTACAGCTACCCCAGCATTGTTGTCAGCATTGTTAAAAAGGGCCAAAGCCTCTCCATGGCATATGCAGCAACTCACAAGCCCCTGGCTAGGCAATCAGCATGTTCCCTCATGTGGACTCTTTTGAGAGACCTTGTAATGGACATTTCCAACCAGAAAGTTACAAGTAGTGCTTCCCAGAAGGGAGAGCCATGCTCACAAGTGAGCCTTCATGCTTCAGGCAAGCTGCTTTCTTCGCAGAGCAAGGATATGTGGCTCTGAAATTGACAGTTTTATCATCTCAACAGAGCCAGCTGCCTAACAGATATGAATAATGTGAAGTAGAAATGAGAAGACCAAGGTAAACAAACAACAGAGCAAAGAAATGTTTCCTGTCTGAAAATGTAGAGCGTGCTATGGATAATACAGCTAAGAAAGGTCTGTCACAAGATTCATAGTCCAAGGGCATATTTCATTCATGTGAGTGGTGCTTACACAGCAGATTATTTGAGCTGGTTTTACCTTCACAGCATTGCCAGAGAAATATTTTCATTCCCTAAAATGGGTCTTGAACAATAGCCTGATCATATTGCATGTACAGGGCGCTCCGTTGCGGGGTCTGCAGTGTTTCTTGGGTTTCTTCCTTGCATTTGTATTTGTTATCACAGCAGACGACAGGGTCTGTAATGCAATAGGTACATGGCCTCGTTCCATGTATACACAGAATTTTTTTGAATTTGGACATTTTTCCATTTCACGTTCCTGGTGGTACAACAACCGCAGATGAATAGTAAAACAGGGCACTTAGTACCTGGAAGCAGGAGCTGGATAACATTTCTTCACTCGGTAGGAGAACTCTTTGTACTTTCAAGGAAATTCAGAGCCAAGCTTTATAATTTTAGGCCATTTTTATAGCATGAAGAGGCTGGTGGTGCTCACCTGAAAAGCACCACTGACTGGACATGTTGATCTGTAAACCACAAACCTTGCCCTTGGTGTTCCCACTGAGAAGCACTGAAACCCTGCAAATGCCAGTATTAAGTACTCCTCCATCCACCAGAAATTAATAGCAGGTTTTGTTTGCAGCTGTTGTACTTCATGTGTTCCTTTATTAAAAAGAAAAAAAAAAAAGGCAGAAAATTTAGATCAAAGGATACGTCTAAAATTTAAAATCATGTTACTTCAAAAACAGATTACAGCAATGCCACAGTTACGATTTCCTTGTGTCTTGCAATGCGCTTTCTTTTGGAGCTATTCTGACCTTCTTCCCATATAAGGTTTCTCTTCCCCCACCTTCTTATGCCATTTAATTTAATAAATCAGCACAGCAAATGTGCCATGTAAATTGAAACATGCAGGAGTGTCATATATGGTGAGAAGTGATGGGGATAAGCACATGAGAAGCAAATTCCTGAACTAAATACTTGCCTGTCACACAACACTTGGTGTGTTTTGAAGAATCAGATTATGCTTTTTCTTTCAGTAAAGAGAATCTTTTGGACTGGAAATAAAAATTGTTTATTTCTTGGGATGAGGCTTATTAACAGTTATAAATAGTAAACAGCAATATTTATCTCCCAGGTGATTGTAATTTCTTGATTAGAACATCAGATGAGTAGCTTGGGGGTTTCAACCATTTCTGTGAAATGAATAATTTTTTACAATGAATGCATACACTACAAGGTAGTTTGTTTCTCAGCACAGTATGTCTTCTCTTTTTTAGATAGGAAAGTCACCAGGTGGGGTTTTACCACTGAAGTTCTAAATAGTCAACTTTTATATACTTATATCCCTGAAGATGTGTATTAAAACCTTTCTGATTTGTTAAAATACATTTGCATTTTTAAATACATTTTCAACACCAGAAGCGATTAAAGAGGGAGTTTGCCACGGGCTTCTGCTTGTCCCTGCTGGGGAGGAATGGCCAGTGGATGTACCAAGGGATTTTTCTCTTCAACAGAGCAGGATCAGGAGGAGGCTTCAATGGCCTCCAGCAGCTAAGTCTTCTGGAAAAGCTGAAAACCTGGACACTTCTGGTAGATTTTTGAGACTTGGTGCAGACAGCGGCAAGAATTTGTGTGTAGTTTGCACAGTAATAGTTTACACAATCAAATTATTATTATTATTATTATTATTATTATTATTATTATTATTATTATTAATCTTTTCAGGTGTTTCTGAGCAAAGCTGTTTCTAAATGGATAAGGAGGCATGGGGGCTTGGCATATGCTCAAATCACATAATGTCAGCAAACTATTGTCCTTCCTTGAGGTTTCAGCTGATGCATTAACCCCAGGGCTGGGTGGGCTGAGAGCAGGCAGGTTAGGCTAGGCTGGCTCCGCTAGCCCCCACTAGCTCTTTAGCACCAGACTCTGGACACATCCAATCCTGTGGACATGCCCCAAAAGGCCACAAGCAGCAAATTTCTGAAGTGACCAGCCAGTAACAAAAGATAGAGTAAAACAGGCCTTCTTCTCTGGATGACAATTTAGGGAAATGATGGGGAGGCTCAAAAGGAGCTGTCCTATGTGCACATTCCCTTTTAAATAAAACCTGTGCTCAGTGGCACTCCCATGGTTCATAAACAAAACACAGCAGTAGATTTATGGCCAAATTTTGCAAACATAATTAAAATATATTGCTAGGTGTATATACACACAGAATTCTGAAGAAGAAATCTATTTTTATTAAAGTTTGGAATTTGAAAGGGGGAAAGACTGCCAATAATTTTTTAAAAGTCTGATTTATAAATGAAGTGCTAATGAATAATTCCACAAATGGTGCTTCGTATAGTAAAGCATGGAGGCAGATTTTCACTGCTGCTGGTACAAAAATAAATCTGAGTGAGTAAATCTGCTGCATGTTGCCAATTTTTATCATTCTTGGATGTAGAAATATAATCTTGTGCAATATTTAAAGAATGCAAAAACTGCAGAAGAAGGCCAGTGCCTCACTGGCAGCAAAAGACATTACTGGCACAGGCTGGGAGGAGAGTATATTTTCTGGCTTGGTGCTTTCCCAGCTGTAGGCATATACTTGATGGTACCAGTCCCTTAGTCCAAGGCAGAGTCTCGCAGGGTATGCAATGTTGCTGGCAAACCTTGCTGGCACCCAGGATTAGCAGGATATAGGAAAACTGTACCTATTCCCTTTTCCAACCCTGTGGGAGAGCTACTGTTTGTGCAGGTGTGTCCCCCTCTGGCTTGACTCCCAGAGGACTGAGAGATGCCCAGCATGTATGGTAGTGGTAGGTAGCACGTATGGGCAGTGCTGCTGATATCTGCCGCAGGGATCCTAGCACTGGATGGATGCACCTTCCTGACACACAGAGGGGCCAGCAGGTATCTCCTATTAATGCCAATTAGAGCTATGCAGTGTTTGTTGGGTGAGTGGTTTATTGCCATTGGTTAGATTGTTACCTTAATGAGATTAGACAAGATCTAATCAAAGAAGACAAGCACGTAACAAGTTGTAGTAGTAGTTCAACTGCTCTGCACTAGGATTGTCTGGTACTGTGGCATGGGAAGCTCTAATAGCTTGTTCACCGTCACATCGTCCCATTCCCACAGGTGCCTCACAGGAAAGCTGTCATATTGTCAGCACTGGTATTTTCCCTTATACTGAGCTGGCAAGGGGTTGTCAGTCCAATTTAAGTGGCTGTCCTACATGTGCGTGTTCAAATGATGGTGTCCTTCTAAAAAACATTGAACTGCACAGCTTGTGATTGATTCCTGACAAATTGGTCAGCATCACCTTGCTATCAGACTTATCCAACTCAGCTGCCTCCTGGGGCTGCTTAGCCAGAGAAGGGTTAGCAGCAAACTGACAAGCAGCTAACAGTGGGAAAAACTGAATGAAAACCTGTGTGGCTAATGATGGTAGAAATGCTGTCTGGGTGGTAGAGGCAGAAGTCTGCAGCCAAGACAAGTGGTCAGTCAGGTAGTCAAGATTCAGCAAAGACCTCCTGAATAACTGGGCATTGATGGCCGCATTATGCAGAACGAGAACAAACACTTGCTCATCTTTGTCATCCCTGACACACTTTCCAGATCATCTCCAAGGCTTTGTTTCCTCAGACATTTTAAAAAGAGGGAAGGTGAAGCTGGAACTATAGAGGTTGGGAATAATTTAGTAGCCATCAGAAATCTACAGGAGGTTATCCTGAGTTATGGCATTTTCAGGGAGTACCTCTAAGGTCTGGTGTCAAAGGTGCTTCTGGCATATGACTAGGGGTTGATACAATTAATAATAAATTAAACTTAAATTCAGGGAAGGAGTTTTAAGATCATTATTATAATGTTATAATGTTATTTTTTCAGGAGTGAAAATCATTATTGCGTTGGGCCAGCCAAAGAATTGTACTTCATTTGGACCTTTATGAAAAGTGACTGGGGAACTGATAGGTGTCCCATGTGCTTAAAATCACCTCAGGGAACTGCATTAAAATAGAGACAAGGTATTTCAGGAAGGCAGAGTTTTTTCTGCCCTGCCAAGGGGTCAGTACAGCTTAATTAAGCTGAGTTTCTCATTTCTCAAACCATGGTGTATCTGGCTGTCTCATGCCCTCCCCTCCACAGATGTCATATGTGTCATGTACACTAAATTTATGTCAACATTTGCCATCTCATTGAGTGCCTCCATCCTTTTTAAGGGTGATAGCCAATTGTTATTTGCTGCCTCATTTTAACCAGTCATTCCCATTAGCACTAATAACCTCGGGGTGGGGGAAAGCTTTCATTTTGCATAAATATTGTGTTGACATTCCTCAGCGAATTTCCCTATCAAGGAAAGACTCTTTGCAGAAGATGTTATACTGCCATAAGGACCTACATTGAACAGGATGTGAATCAGCTTGGAATTCACGCTGTACAAAGTCTTTTCTTCTTCTCCCTTTTAACGTGCAATCCTTTTTTTTTTTCCCCCAATGATATTTTTTCTGGAATACTTTTTGCAGAACAGGAGACTGGAACTCTTAAAAGCCACAGTGCCAAGCATCTCCTCTCCTTCCTATTTCAAAATAAATCATTCTCCTAGTGGTAATGAGTAATACAGAAAAATGCAGGCAGTGAGGATTTTGCCGGGGAGAGAGAGATTTGCAGTGCTGTGCTTTGGCTTCTATGCAAAGTTCTATTTAATGACACTGCCACAGAAGGAGTATTATATTATCTGTCCCACTGTTCAAGCCTTCAGTTTTGCCATTGTATAAGCACACTACTTTTTTTACATTTATAAGCAGCGAGCGATTCCAGAGAAATTCCTGTTCCAGCTACAAAACTCAACAGACCCCAACTGTGTCATTACCTCACCCTGTTGGGACAAGTCCCACTGCTACAGCTGCAGAGGGTCTCTGCCAGCTGCCCTCCCCAGGAGCATACAGCCAGTACCACACCATACCCAGCCAGCAGGGCAAGAAGGGATTGTTGTGCCCTCCTGCAGCAAAATCAGGATCACAGCAGGGCTGTGGCCACTCTTCGTCATCTGTAGAAGCCCCAGGGGGAAGAGGATCCTTGTGCCACGGGGGCATGGCTGGTCCTTGCCTCTCAGAGGGCACATAGGGAACCTGGACCCATTAAGCTGGCACTACAGAAGCAGTAGTCAGGCAACCCATGTGTCCTCCCACAGCACTGCTGCACCAGCCAAGTCCTACCCAAAGCAGTTTGCTGATCCCTAATGTTTGAGGGGTTTTTTAGCTCTCAATTTTGGAGGGAAAGTTAGGAGATTCCTTCTGTCAGCTTAGCTAGGGTGTTTCTGACATTCAGAGATACTATAAATAGGGGTTGTGCCTATGAACTCTAGCAGAACAAAACAAATTTTACCCTTTTGTCTGAATAACATGTTTCTGAAGATTTCTGTCTCCCAGGAGTTGCTTGAAAAGGACAGCTTTAATTTGGATAGAATACATGAATTAATAATGCTCATTATTACTTTACAACCTCGTGTAGGTAGAGGGACCCCATGCCTGTCCCAGCAGTATGAGGGACAGATGGGACAATTTAACTGCATTCCCATCACTTTCTTCCTGACGGGAAAACCAAGATTCATCATGCTTTGCTTCCAGCATCTGCCAAGAACACAAGGAGAGCACATTGGCTGAAATTCCTCTCTTGGCACAGCCATTCATTCACAAAGATTGGTGTAAACCTGGGCTGAACTACAGCCAAGAGCAGGGATGGAAGTGCCCGTATCCTGTTACCAACCTCTTGAGCTGTTTAATCCCTTCAGCTGAAAGCTGACCTGTAGCAGATGCCATTTCATCAGTTTCTGAGAGTCAGAGATGTCCAGGCATGGTATATTCAACACAGAGGGCCAGTTTTTCAGCTGGTGCGAGTTGCCCCAGCTCTAATGACACCATCAGCATTATACCGATTCATGCCATAAATAGGATCAGGCCATAATTATTTTAATTGGCCACGGTTCATATTTCGCATAACACAGAGGCAGATTTTTGAGTCAAGAGGCCTTTTGTTAGCATGTTCCTGAATATCTCGGCATCTGATGTGCCAAAAGTAAAATGGCTCTTGACTCTCATTTCCTCTGGGCTGCCTTTTCACCAGCAGCTTAGGCTTGATTTACACCCCTGTCAGTGGATAATGAGGCACATCTACCTGGGGATTTCAGGGCATCTTTGCTTTTGTAGGCAGTTGCCAACTCTGTTGTCGGTCAAGCATCTGTTGACTGCTGGCCACGTGCTTTTCTTGAGGCTCTGGCACAGCTGTAGGATGCTTTCTATGCTGTCTTATTCCCAATACCCAGGAGAAGATGCTAGCCTGAGTGGCCCCCTAGGCCCCGCATCCTTAGCTTTATCTTGTTGAGCTTTTTAGCAGGAGGTGAATGCTCCTTACTGCTCTAAGAAATGAAGACACCATCCTGAAAATCCAGCAGGAAGAAGGAAAACTTCATTCATGAGGAAAGTGGTGTTTATATTAGTGGTCTTCCAATTAGCAAAAAGCAATTAGGGTTTTAACCTGCTTTTTGTTATCTTTCATTTGGGGTTTGGGGCTCATCCTCCCTACAGGAGACCTGGAAAACCTGTCTTGCTTTGGCATTTCAGTGGCATTTTCTGGCACATCAAGGATATATGGTTGTCTTGATGAAGCTAAAGCTGGCACAGTTTTTCTGCGAGTGGAGGATTTGAGCAGACAGGTTTATACAACTCCAAAGAACTGCATCAGACTGGAGCAGAACTTGATTTAAAGGAAATCTGGGGAAGGGGGAGTGTTATGGGAGAAGATAGAAAAATACATATGAAATAAACTCAAGCACTAGATTAGATGCCTTCCTCACTTAGCTGCTTGTTCACACTCTTGGAGTCTCTGGCATGCCCTAAATAGAAGGCAGGCATTCTAAATCAAAGCAAATGTTTTCTCTGTCATTTCTGACACGACTCAATGTTTCTGTAGATGGGCTGGCAAATCAGGTACTCTGTAACTGTGCTTCTCACCATGGATCTTTACTCAAAGTTAGTTCTAGTACCAAGCCTGCCCAGGCTTCAGAGACACAGCATTGCCAAAAGGTGAGGATGGTGTAGGGGAGAATGGGGCCCTGTGTCCTGCCCAGCTTGCTGCATGAGATGAAACACCACATTCACATCCACCTTCCCTTGACAGCTCCAATGTTGTCACTGTCCAGACCTTCAGTGAAAACTGGAGCAGTGCCATATCATCATTTTCAATGAAAAGGAGAGCTCTTTAATTGTTGGCTCCATGTCCCAGCTCATGCTGAACATAAGCTTATTGGTGTTTGTTTATGAGTAACATCACGCTCTACCATGACTTCTCTTCAATTAAGTCTTTTTCATACGCATTCTTCTTGGTCATGGCAGGAAGAGTTTTCTGGTTTTCTGTGATTCACAGCAAGTGAACTTTATCTTTTTATTCATAAAATTCCCAAATGATCAGGCATAAGTGCCTCATTCCTGCCACTATCCTCCTCGAGAGGCTTGTGTGCCAAAAAAAGACTTGGAATTGGCTGACAAGTCATTTCCTGATTTGCAGCCGCTCCAGATTTACTCAGCTACCAGCCACCCCCATGATGAGCATCGTTCCTGTTGGAATGAGAACAGGCTTACTCCTGTTTTTTTTCTTCTTTGCTATGGATTTAAGCTTGTCAGGTGCTGAACCTTAATTCCTGCAGAAGCTATCAATGAATTCTGACTTTTGTCATACAACTGGGCAATGATGTGACGTCTGGATCTCCTGTATGCTGGAAGTGTTAGCCCCTTTTGAACTGCAATCTGTATCAGATGGCTATAGCCCGTGAATAACGTTTGTTTCTACTCCAGTATATCAAGGAAAGGATCTGGTATGCTCTTTCCCTTACCTAAATTATGTGGATACCAAAGTCCCAAGAAGCGATGAAGAGCACCATTGTTCCTTAAAAATCTTTAAGGAAGAGGCTGTTGCCTGTGCTCCTTAATAATCTAAATCTCCTCATGCACATCAGCGTTTAACCCCCAAATTTTCCAAGGCCCGTAGGTGCAGGAGCACAGGTAATCCATCCACATGTGTGGATGCCACTGCAATGCCAAGAAAAGGCAAAGTCTGCCTTTCTTTTCCCAAATCCTGGGATGAGACTATTCCTTTGATGTGTTCAGAGCTCACAGATTTTTTACACAGAGTCTCAGGGGAGGGAGTTTGCCAGGCTTGTTAAAAATAATGTATCAATTATATACCCATAGGTATAATCCTTGAAAGACATGATCTGCTAGACTGGTGGATGTGCCACCAGTTTAGAGGACATCCCTAAAAGCTTGCACATGCCTCCAGTTAAAGCTGGGGCACAGTCAGCTCAACTGGGGTCAAAAGAAGATCATGTGGAAGTAGCCTTAGGATAAGTGATTACTCTTGCCATGTTGGTTGAAGAAGCAATCTGACCGTTTAAAGGCAACTTAAGCAAGAAATGCTTAGCTAACATGTGGTAGCAGTGTTAGTGGTACTTGCAGTGGCCAGCATGCTTGTTTTACGGAGTTTCATAATCATGCAAGAGTTTCAGTTCTCGTTTTGTTTTAACAAGACTTTGTGAAGATTGTGTTTGCAAGGAAAAGCCTTTAAGATACAAACTCTGTAGAGCTGCTTGCAAATAGGCAAACAAAACCAACTATTATGTAATTATTTTTTTAAATCCCCATATTCTTTTTAGCTGGCATTGTGGTTTATTATAGCTTGGATGCAGCAAGTGCTGAAAAAAAAGGATGAATAGCTGACTGAAGTAACCTTGAATTACATGCTGAGTTTGATAGTAGGGACACAATTCCTGTTTATGTATCTGCAGACCCAGATCGTACCTGAGCTGCTCAGGTACCTCAGACACACTGAGAAACCTGCATAGTTCACCTGATCTCTGGCAGAATTGCACAAAGGCGGAATTTGGTGTAGTGATGTTAGGGAGGCTGCATTGTGTCAGCCATTTGAGCAATTGGCCCCTGGTCTTATCCTTAGCACATACTTAACACATCTTGCCAAATTATGCGGTTGCTTAGTAATGTGAACAAATATCCCCTGGAGATTCAATAACCAAACTCATTATCACTTGTCATGTAGGCCAGGAAGTGAATCCAGATCTCCAGGAGTGAATGACTGGTGCGTTAACCTAGTCTCCTACTGCTAAAATAGCAGAATGAATATGTGCAAAGTCAGCTCCATGCAGTGGGCAAAAATATGCCCTCAGTAAAAACACATAGAAGCTCTATTAAATATTATTCTCATTACATAGATTCTATTATCTGAAATAAGCAGGGGGGAATTTAGCATTTGTTAATGTTTTGAAGAGAGACATAAATGAAGACTGACTTTTTTATTATTATTTATTTTTGATCTTGCAAACTGAGCAATATAGCTGCTCTGCTTAAGTGTTGCAGAGGAAGAGGCTGTTGCCTGTGTCATCTTCTGCGCTTCAGGAGGCCACTAAATCCCTTTGAAACAGGATCTCATTCCAGTGTCACTTACAGATGCTGTTAGGTGGGTCTGCAGGACCTACCACAGCTGTGTGCAGAGGTACCTAACCTTGCTCCGAACAGGCTGGTTTGCTACAGCATAGCTACACTACTGGGGCTCATTGAAAATGGTGATGACACCTTCCCAGGATCTGAGCTTGTATCCTGGGCAGAAATGTGCTGTACTGCAGGGCAATACCAGCTCCTTTGGGACTAGCTAGATGGCACTGCATTTTGCATACCCTAAATCCATGATAGGAATTTTTGCAAAATACTCTACTTCATCTCCCTCTCTTCAGCAGGTTCCTTCTGGTTCATCAGGAAAATGCAGAGAGTCAGCCAGTTTGCTTAACAATGATTTTGGCAGTGAATCCAATATTTGTAGATCTGCGTACTGAATACATATGCTGTTGGCTATAAAGATACCACATTTTTCACTCATAAGCAATCCCAGCTGCATATATGGTTTTGGGACTTTATTTTATTCTGGAGTAAATTTGAGACCAGCTGCTCAACATACAAATGCAAATTGGTTTAATTCATGTAGATAATGTATGCATATCAGACATTGAGAGTGTGTGCGTGCTGATAATGATAGTTCAGAGATGTGGAGATTGATAATTTGCCTGAACAAGGTCAACACTGGCAAACATGGACAGGAACAACTCCAGCTGCTGTTGCCCTTTAATATAAAATCTGCTCAAGGGTAAAATGGGCTAGATGCTAAGGCACATGAAAAACAACAAGGTGCTTGGTGGCAGCCAGCATGGCTTCA
>JBAFWW010026110.1:0-16537 GCA_036873685.1 Agapornis canus
TTGCCCAACCTGTAGCTGTGCCTGGGATTGCTCCAACCCAGCTGTAGGACCTTGCGCTTGGCATGGTTAAACTTCATGAGGTTGGATGTTCCATAAGAAGAAATCTAATCAATAGATATATTTTCAGCAACTACTGAAAGCATTGTCATATCAGTTTCAATTTATTTATAACTGTACATTTTTTTCAAAATGCTAAAAAACTGTTAGAATCCTAGTTACTCAGTTCACACTACAAAAATTACAGGTTAAATTTTCACACCCAGAGTCTTCATTCCTGTTTCCATTGCCCAAACCCATCAGTACCAGTTATAATGCTCTTTTTCATTCCCCAAATTTGTGATGAATACTGATCAGGTTCTCTCTCAGCGCTTCTCTAGACCATGTAAATCCTGCCCTTACCTGTCCTGATGAAGAAACAATGAGAACATTATGTCCTCTGCCTTCTAGAGGTCTTCTCTGCCTCATCTTTTGGCAATTCATGGCCGGGGGAAAGGTTTACTTTCTTTTTATACCTGCTACTCTTTGCCCAGGAAAGATAAAATTTATTACTTCTGTGTTTTAGAAGTCCATGGTGATACTATTCCAGGAAAGAGAGAACAAGAGAGAGAAAGAGAGAAGAAAAGGCAAAGCAAGGCAGGGTAAGGCAAAGCAAGTCAAGGCAAAGCAAGTTCTGATCTCATAAATGTCTCTGCTTAGCCCTGGTTTGTACTAGAAGACATTCAAAGGTCCTTTCAACATAAATTATTCTACAATTCCATGATTCTATAAATTACATGTTCATGTACAACTAAGCAGAGATGTCTTGCACTAACCATAGTTTAGGAATATAATTTCTGGATCTAATATCCCTAAGGAACCATTAAGATATGGCTCATGCCTTTACTCTCTGTTCTGCAATGACATGCTGAATCATTTTTCCTCTTTTTTCAAACCCAACCATGTCCTGACAAGAAAGGACGACAAGAAAAAGAAATAAAACCTTTTTCAAAACAAAACAAAGCACAACAGTGTGGCATGAAGTTGGAATCTCTATCTTCTCT
Source organism: Agapornis canus (assembly GCA_036873685.1). Lineage (NCBI taxonomy): Eukaryota > Metazoa > Chordata > Aves > Psittaciformes > Psittacidae > Agapornis > Agapornis canus. The sequence continues at coordinate 1,041 of JBAFWW010026110.1, forward strand.
TTTTCTGTGGTTTAAAAATATCAGTTTTCTGCTCCTACATAGACAAACAACAAATTTTGCTTTCTCTCAAAATTATTTCTGGGCTCATGTGGTATGATATCCTTCTCCTTTGTATTCTAATGGCTTTTCTCATAAGACATAACATTGAGGTCCTGTCTTTAGCTTCCAAATAACTGAGTAATAATAACTCTGAAGGAATCATTTGAGGATAATATCAGGATGAACCTACCTGCTGATCATGGTATGTTTCTAAGCTGATCAGAGATGAAGATCTCTGATAACTCCTAAAGTAAATGCAGGCAGTTTTGAGGGTTTTTTAAAGTTTTGTAACAAAGCATGCTATCTAAACAGGATGTCAGAATATAGCTAATTTTCGGCCATTAAAAAGTACACTTGTTTTTATGCTGGTATTACAAGCATAACCTTTACAGGAAATTGTATTCTTGTTTCCTTAAACCTTCTTTACCACTTATTATTTGATATCCTTATTTTTAGAGTAGTTGTGTTACAGCAGTCTAGAAATGTACATTTACTAACAGGATTTTTAACTGTAACTTCTAGGGAGCAAAATAGGGAATAGAAAATTGCCCTGAAGTAAGTTTTAAATGCAAAAAGGTTTCAAACATAAGAATGGAAAGAGTAGAAGTCACAAATATATTTTGTCTGCCACCAGCTGCTCAGATGTCTTAAAATCTCTGGAGGTATTAGGTACAGGACTCAGAAAAGCCAGCCCAGTCTGAAGTTATTGTTGCTAGATACAGAAAAGCAATACTATCCAGTTTCAGCACACACAGAGGCAAGGATAAGCTCCTGTCTAAGGCACTGATCTGAGCATCGCTTTCTAGCTTTTTGAGTCTCTGCAAACTTTCCAGCCCCTTGACTTTTTTTTAGTGTAAGCTTGTCAGTGCCAAGATGGTAACCTGCTATTGCTCTTCTCACTGCCTGGCATAGGAGGATACTGATTTTGGCTGGAATATCTAGGCACCACTGTAGTACAGATGATAGCAATGCTGCTTCATGAATATGTTCCATATGTATAGAAACGTCCCTATCCAGCTTTCTTATGCTGCAGCTCCTGTATCAGTTCAGCAAGGTCTGAGCGAAAAGTTGAAGATCACAGGAGGAAAAAAACCAACTCAGGGAAACAAGCACTGTGCATACAGTGTATTATAACTCACATATTATGCCGACATAGGAAGAGAGAATAAAGAGCTTGAATTCAATTCAGCACATTACAGGGGAACCAGAAGATGAGGTGTAAGAGTGCATAGATGCAAAAATAAAATATTAAAAGGTAAATGATTTTTTGCAACAAAATATAATGACAAGTTTCCATGCATATATCATTGATAAATGCCAATGCTGTTTGTTACAGCATGTAGCATTAACTAAATAAAGAAACTTTGTTTACCCTTAATCATAGAATCATAGAATAGTTAGGGTTGAAAGAACCTTAAGACGTTAAACCCCCTGCTATGGGCAGGGACTCCTCACACTAGATCATATTGCCCAAGGCTCTGTCCAATCTGGCCGTGAACACTGCCAGGGATGAAGCATTTACCACTTCATTGGGCAACCGGTTCCAGTGCCTCATCATCTACACAGTAAGCAGCTTCTTCCTCATATCTAACCTATAGGAATGATGGGGAGGGGCTCTTCATGAGGGACTGCAGTGACAGCACAAGGGGTAATGGGTTCAAACTTAAACAGGAGAGGTTTAGATTGGATATAAGGAAGAAATTCTTTCCTGTGAGGGTGGTGAGATGCTGGAATGGGTTGCCTGGGAAGGTTGTGAGTGCTCCATCCCTGGCGGTGTTCAAGGCCAGGTTGGACAGAGCCGTGGGTGACATGGTTTCGTGTAAGGTGTCCCTGCTTATGGCTTAAGGTCCTTTCCAACCATAACTATTCTATGATTCTATATTTTCAATCTTTTTTCATTAGTCACAGGGTTAGAAACGTGCTTTTAAGCAGGGAATTAGAGAGCAACTCTGTAGGTGACTCAATCTATTCATCCCCCAGCCTGTATTGATAGTGGGTATTGCCCCAGTCCAGGAGCAGGGCCTTGCATTTTGTGACTCCAAGAGCTGGACCTGTAGTTGACAGTTAAGTGCCACCCAATGAACAGTGATGCCAGCTCTTGCAGTCTTACACTCAGTGTGCCAAGCCAAAAGGAAAGCTTAGAAGAACTGTCCCTCTGTGCTTAGCTGTCACTGCTGGGTGATGAGCTCTTCATAACACAGAGAAAACAATACTGATGATCATAATCAGGTTCTTCAAAAACCCTGTTGTTTCCTGTGTATGAAATGCCTAATCAAATCATGTTTACTCCTTGGTGCTAGACTGCTAATTTGCTTTGATTTGGAATTTAAGAGGATAATTGTAGATGTGTGTGTCTGCATAGGTTGCTGTGAAAAGGCTTTCCTCTCCCTTTAATAAGCAGCCCATTAATATGGACTGTGTTAATTTGACTTTTCTTTTTCAATACAATTGATTTTAGTCCCTCTGTTAGAAGGGGAGATTGAGACTGGGAACACTGTGTGCTCACACTGGAGGCACAATGTGAGAGATGGAGCTGCTCCTCAGCTCCTCTCACAAGATCGGTGGGATCCCCTTGGCCTAGGAAACCCCCCTGAGAAAAGCAGGGACAGATACTTGCACAGTACAGCTCTGCTCTTAATATTCTTAGCAGTGGTTTAACAAAGCCACTTAAACACATTTAGCCCTGTTTTAACATTAATAAAGTGGAATGAGCTGAGAGATGCAGGTAAACCTGGTATCAAGCATAACACAGAAAATATTTCTGTTTACCACACTTTTCTTTGGCCTTAATTCATCCTGTCATACAATTCCAAGACTGAATCCCTGCTTCCATCTGCTTGTGCCCTGATGCTGCTTGTTGTTGACCCTTTGCAGCCTCTCACACAACAAAAAGCTGCCCAATGCCTGGAGAAGAGCTCATCTGCTGTGTTTTACTGTTTGTTTTACTTAAGGATGACTCCATAGATGACCTTGCTTTGACCTGCATCCAGCCAAAGCACTCGCATCTACCCGCTAGATACCTACCTGGTTCTGAGTCCAATTAATCAGATCAGGTTTTAAAGGTGAGGAAGTCAAGATAATATGAGATCATGTATCTGCTGTGGGGAGATTTCACTCAAGGCTGGTTGGCCTGACCCTTTAGTAGCCGTGTTTGCAAGAAAACAATAACTATAGACATGAAAGTGCAACAAAGATGATAACTTGATGGTTGCTCCTGGCAACTCCTTATTCACCACTCATAAATCAACACCAAAGGTCATGTCAGAGAGGCTTGTGCAGCAGTGCTGGGGTGGGATTGCTCCATTTTTAGCTATTGCCTCTCTCTGTAAATGATATTTTATCTAAACTGATCTTGTAGTTTCATTTGATACGAAAGTGGTGTTGCTTGAGGAGATGGATGCCTGGTGCCTCTGGTTGTGCTGCCCTTGTCTCAAGAGCTGTGGAGAGCAGCTTGGGCACTGGGAGGCAACCTGGGGCATCCACATGGTCAGGCTGCAGTTGTCAACCCTGCTGCAGAGCAGACAAGGACACAGGGAGCAGTGTCCAGGGTAGGTTCAGCAGGTGAAAGGCAGCTGTAGGTGTCTGGGTAGATTTTGGGGTGTGAAGTTTTTCTTTTGTCTGTTTTTCTGTTCAGCTGGGAACATTGAAAACCACCAACAGCACTATTTACAGCATCTCCCCTCTTCAGGCGATGGCTCTGAGCTCAGCCCCTATTAGGCAGGTGTATTTTTTGACACCAGTGAAATATGTGCAGATACAGGTGAGTCCTCTGAGCCTGGAAAAGAAACACTGGAAAACTCATCTCTCCATTTACAGGGAATACACATTCAAAGGGACAAAGGGACAAAGCACGGTGGCTTTGACTTGAAGCAATCACCTGCTACACCAGGTCCATCATGCAGGCAGAGCTGATGCTGCCAGGAAGAGCTCTCCTTTCCATGCATTGTCCCTTGCCACAGCCTGATGCCAATCCAGAGGTAAGATCATGTGTGGCCAAAAAGGGATGTCCCAAGTCACCAAGCTGCAGAACTTGTTCACCATCAATATGGATTAAGTCAGGAGCTGAGAGACTCTTCTGCAAGGTGTTCAGCCCCTGAGTTACAGCAATATTTCCCCCTAGAAACTCTCTTTCTCGTGTTCACCAGCAAAGCAATATTTCCTAAGCACTTACAAGAGAGGGTTGTTTTCCTCTGTGCTTACGTTTTGCACAGGAGGTACAGCATGTGAAGCACATTTCCCTTATGAGAAGAGGAAGCTTCACACACATTACTTCAGAGACCTATTGCTGCACCTCTGGGAATCTGGAATACTACATTTAATAATACACCTTAATTAAAATAAATAGTGTTCCTGATTATGCCTTGTCCCACAGTTTGTACCCTAAAATTTGCTAGTGCGATGCAACTATGATAAAAACAATAAATCCATAGTCATATGTAATTATACCCATTAGAATGTACTGCTGCAGTGCTTAAGAGGCTGCTCTTAGTCTTTTATGAAGATGCTGCAGGTTACATTCAGGTTTCCTGAAACTATGTTTTCCTAACTTTGAACAGTTCTGCTTCAAGAAACAGTTTTGTAACCATAAGGATGCTGAGAGCCACAAGGACAGAGTCTCCTAACAAAGAGTAACCATGAAATGAAAATGGGAGAGGAGGGAAGAAAACGAATGTAAAGGGAGTTGTGATTTATAGCCTATGTCATAAATAAGGCTTACTCTGACAACAAGATCAACTTCCGCAAGAATGAGCATCTCTGAAGTGACAATGAGGGAGGGAAGCTTTCCAGGGGCACTGAAATGGATGGCACTTGTATCTTCAGAAATTTGTGGATTCATCCTATTGATGTGTGTCTCTGCAGAGCATCACTTCACATCTGGAGTCCCAAAGTGAGCCCCCTACCGTACCCCTGAGATACAGCGACATCACTTGTTCACTTTTATTTGCTTTTTAGAGGCAAATTTGGTTCTTTGAAACTATCTGAATCCAGGCCCATTGGCCTTGTTTCTATGTAACTTAACTGAAAAGCTCATTGTATTCTCTCAAACTTATGGAACGATGAGGGAAATTAGAGACCACCCTTCTCCCCGATCCCAGTCCTCAAAGTTGTGTTGCAATGTTTAGTAAATTTTAGGGTAAAATTCAGCTGCTATTTCTAGGATGGAATGTGGTTAACATGCACAGAACCCACACTAAAATAGTTCCCCAGGCAACTCTGACCTTGCCATATGCTAAGAGAAACTTAATGTAGGATGGAATGGAGTGAAAACACCATGGCCAGCGTCTGTTAATACTCCCTTCAGGAGCAGGACTGTGAAGATACCATGTACTGATAAACCACCAAGCAGCTGACCCACTAGGATTGTGAAGTGGGAGAAATTCACATCAAAATACGTACTAGAACCAGTCGCACTCCATAGGTGTTCAGTTAAAGTTCCAAAGGCATATAATTAAGCTTCATAATCATATATAGTTAAAATTCCATAAGTATTCAGTTAAGAAATCGAATCTTGTATTACTATGAAACGGCTTGAACAGACATAAGAGCCTCTTGTGCCACCCTCTCCAATGAACCAGATCCCTAAACCACTGTGTGTGGCTGGTGCCAGAAATAACGACTGGGCTTAGAAGAAGGGGTAAAACCCCAAACTCCATCTGTTTGCGGGCCGCTGGACCTGCTGCTGCTGCTGCTGCTGATGGGGACAGCTTCTGCCGGGCTGCAAAACGCTCCGGAGCCGGGACCGGAGCCGCTCAGCGCGGGCTCTGCCGCCACCTGCCGGCCGCTACGCGCAGGTACAGCTCAGGGCACGGCGCTCCGTGCGGAAGTGGTACCTTTATCACTCCCTCCCGATAGATGCTGCCACAGCTGCCAGAGGTTCATTTCTAAGGGAGACCTTAGGGATGACAACTTGTGTGCGGGACTGCCCACCTCTGCCCATCTACCCTGAAAGAAAGGGCGCCTCGTCCTAACTTTGATCACCCAAAGGAATGCAGACAGTGTGAAGTGCTTCTCCATCAGGAAACACAAAAGCCCAGGCCACTTTTTAGGCTGCAAATAAAAGAGTCCTGCTGGTACCTCCACCAACTGGTGCTGTTTTCAGTTACAACTTTGATCGGGTGGCATTCAGAGAAGTAGCTGTGTTTTGGGTGAGTTCAGTCCCTGCTGAACTGCTGAGCCTTCAATACAGACAGCTGAACTGCCTTCTGAGAGCTGCTGACACAGCTGCTGCCTTTGATGCTGCGAGTGCGGAGCGGGAGCCAGGGGACCCAGTCCTATCCCTATCACTGCTGCACAGCCCCTGCTCAACCCTCAGCTGAGACTTCTCACCTGCCTGTGTCTCTCTGCAGGTTTTCCCTGTGGTCACACAGGGCTCCCAGCGCTTCCTGCAGAGGGCTGGTGTGAGACTCACTTCATTAATGTGCATGCAGCTCCTTGAGGAAAGTGTGATATATTGTAATTACAAAGTGCAGACAGTGTTGACAGGCTGAGTCACTTCTGCTGTCCTCACATAGCTCCCCTCCAGCAGCGCTGCAGCACCCCGAGGTTAGAAACCTCTTTCAAAACGCTGACACCAACCTCCATGGCAGGATGCTGGGTAGCACATGAGCTGTGATGATGAATTTGAACCTTTTATGCTGAGCCTGAGCTTCACCTAGCTCTGCTGACCATGAGCTAGCAGTCCTTCCAGCTCTACAAGGCCACAGATGTTGGGAGGGGGACTTTATTAATCAAACCAGCAATATCAGTCCTGCACTAACGTGAAATTGTGTCCATGACTTTTATTTACTTGTGTGACTCATCCCTTCCTATTTAGAACTAGAGTGGTGGTACTTAGCCAGGTAAAAGCTGACCTCATCTCTCTGCTCATTCCACAAGGAAGAAATGGTTCCTAGAGCAGCAGAGCAAACACTGCCTGCTTTCTAGGGACTTTCTCGTGTGTAACTGCGCAGATATGGAGTAAATGTCACTGTCTCAGTGAAGACACTCAAGGCTATTGTTTCATGGAAGTGCCTGTTTCCACACAGCTCGTAGCGATTTGGGACCAATATCTCCTCTAACACTGAGTAGTGGGTTAGGGAGTTGTCAGGGGAGGACAGACAATAACATCAGCACATGTGCCAGCAAAGAACCATTGCATAAGCCTTGCTTAGCTAAAAATGTGAGTAACCCTGGATCCCAGTGTCCCTGTTTTTCTCTTGTGATATCTTCCAGTTCTTCTTTTTCACACTTAACAGAATAGGCAATTTTTCTGACTCTGCAGCTGGGCTCTTTAACCTGTTTGTCTGACTGTTGGGCCTGTGGAGGCAGTTATAGGGCAGCCAGTGAGTTGTAAATGAAAACCTCTGTGCTTAAAAACTTTCTTTCTGATCTAACAATGTGCTTCTCAGGCATTTATAACATAAATCAAAGGAAATTTGAACATTAAGGATTAAACTTAGTATGGAGGCTCATCCCCAGAATGGGAGGGGAGGAGGGACACTGACTGTCTCATTGGATCACGCTTGTGGAAGGTGGAGAGCTTCCTGCTGTAATCCTTGCACCCAAGCACAGTTTGCAGTTTGCCTGCATCAAGATGTCACACACCTCGAGCGAGGTCAGTGGGTTTGTGAAGACATTCAGGGCTGTGCCACTGCTAAGGTCTTCATTCCCACTCTGCTTTTTTCAGCTTTCATGAGCATCCTCCCCCCATACCCTGTGGATGCTGCAGCAGAAATGAAGGTCGGAGCTTGGCTGCCCACGTCCTCTGGCCACAGCTGAAGGTGATCCGGGGGATGGCTGACCTGGGAGCCTTCTCTGTGTCCTGTTTCCCCAGCCCTGGTTTCGCAGGAGTCCTGGCGCTCCCGGAGGTGTCCCTTTGCAGCAGACTTCCACTAGATGGGGCGATGTCTGAGCCGCAGAGAGCCCGGGTGAAGGCGTGTGGTTTTAAACCAACTGCAGGGAGACAGCCTCTGAACGTGATAGATTTTATCTGTTCTTAGACTTCCATGCAAAAGGAACGTTTCCCAGCCGAGATACGCTGGGAAGCCTCTGTTTTCCCGTGGGGAAACGCAGCTTTCATCCTACAACCTGGAACGAAGTGACTCCCTGACAGCCGCCACTGTGGGAGGAGTAGCCAGTGGCACTGGTGACCCTGTGTCACAAAACAGTTACAGCCTCGTATCATGTCCTGGATCTACTCGCTTTCCTCAGACACCCCTCTCTGGGGTTGCCCCTTCTCTATCCCTTCTGGTCCCCCATGCTGGTGCATCACTCTTGTGACCATCCTCACAGCAGCACAGTACCTTCCCAAGTCTGGCTTGGCTTTTGGCAACTAACTAGACATTGGTGAGAACCTCTTGCCACCAGCTGGAAGCTTTCTCTCCAGCTTTAGGGTCTGAGTTCAGCCATGTTGCAGCATGAAGCAATTTCACCCAGTTGTACCTGGCTCACACACAGAGCAGGGTTCAGGCAGGAAAGCCTGGACATCAGGTGTCCAAGTGATGCTTCTACCTGATACCATATCAATTCTAGAGAGGGTGACTGCACCCACATCTCCCTCCTGCATGGTACCTGGCCACATCCAAGGCATTTACCTGGATATGGGAGATCAGACATACTCCCCAGGCTGCTGCTTGGGGACCAGGCACATTCTCCCTCCCTCACTTTACTGCCAGCAAATGCATATATTTCCAGAGTCCAGTGACCACATTCAGCTCTGGTCTGCATGTCCCATGCTGCAAAGCAGGGCGCCAGGCTGGGTCCCTTCTGGGGTCCATCTCCCTCAGCATCCCTTCTGGGGTGTCCAATGCCACCAAAGCTCTGGAGGAGGATGCTCTGTACCGGAGGCAATCTGGGAGAGCCTGCACCTGTGTCTCCTCACCCTGCTCTTAGCTGCGTATTGGCTTGTGGTCTGAAACCCTGACACGTCCATGCACAGAGACAGCCTGCTCTGCTTGCATATGTCTCGAGAGCAGCAGTGTCGGGTGCTCATGCAAGGCAGTGTGCATCTCAGAAGCGGTCAGTTTCAGAGATGCAGACACAAGGCTGCAGAATCCCAGGTGATCAGGAGAACACATGGGGTGATGGCCTGAATGGTGACACTTTGATTTGACAGCAACCCTTCACTTCTTAGAGGTGTACTGTGAGAGAAGATAGGGAGGGAGTGACAAATGGGTGACCAAAGATGAAACAAATGGATTAGAGATGCAGACCAGCAGCGAGCCTGCGTTGGCTTTGCTGTCAGGTTCCACTGGGCAACACTCCCCCTGTCTCTTCGAGGCACTGCAATCCTGAATATAGTTGTGTTTTGCAAGGCTGAAGGCTGTATGTGTCTGAGGTTGCAGACAACTCTCTCCTCTTTGTAAACCGCAGTGGTCAAAAGATAAATCCATCTGTGCAGCAAAGAGGGTGAAACTGCAGGTAGCCTTAGCCCACATACTGAATAAAGAATAGGAAGAGTCTGGGCAGCCTCAGGCAACATATTTCAGAGCTGACATGCTGGAAGACTTGGCTTCCTTCAAACATACCTGGTCTCCCCAGTGAGTAATGATAATAGGATCTGAGCAGGGAATCAGACATCAAGACAGGCTGAAGGTTACGGCACACTATCCGGATGAGCCAGGCCCCGGAGAGGCGGCCACTTGCTAAAGCTGCACAACTTTTGTCAAGTGCGTTTTGAAAACTTTAACTGACCTTGAAGGGCTGGGATTAAAGGAACATTGATCTATGGGAAATGGAGACCATTCCTCTTGCTCCACAGTGCTTCAGCTAATCACTGGAGCAGTGCTTTGATTCATGGGCCTTTCAGTTTGACGGCCTTTCAGATCCTGTTCCAAAGACCTCTTATGGTTTTTATGGGTGGGAATTGTTTCACCCACCAGGAAATGATTCAGGGTGATTATTCAGCAACTATTGGATAACACAGAAATGGTCACTTTGGCATTAGAGAAGGACTTTTCTTAGGCAGTGCATACAGACAGACGTACAAACATGCTGGAAAACTGGAATGACCCTTCCTGTGGTTTATTGTGGGGTCTATTTCGGTGTTTGTTCTGGAGGTACATCCTCTGAACACTGATGTGATAATCCCTTCCTATGAGATATCTACCTTTTTTGGGGGAGGTATGTGGTAGGATCAGCATTTCCAGAGTGCCTGAGCTTTTCCAGTGGGTTGCAGATGCAGCTGAACTTTACTGAATGTTTTACCTTGAATCTTACATGTAGCGAGATGAAAGCTGTTGGCCAATAGTATCCTAATACAGCTTTACAGTCCTTATCAACAGCACTGAATAATGAATCTCCAGCCATGAAACAGTCCTGTTTTGTTACCCATGAGCCAGAAGAGATTTGATTTGACTTCTGTGCTCCAATTCACATGAGAGGGGACTGCCAGATGAGAAAAACACTTTTCTCAGTTCACAAAAAGAACATGCCTGTTCTGCAGCCACTGAAAACCCACAAATGTGAGCCACACACACACCACGTCATGGATAGAGAGTGGCCTTTTATCTGGGGGCTGCACATGATGGTGCTTGTGCCACACAGGGATCGTTCAGAGCTGAGCCTCAGCCTCACGTGCATCAGACCCATTGGCTGTCCTCTGACTCTTTGTGGTGGGCATAGTGCAAAATAAAACTGTCTTGCTCTACCCTTGTGGTATTTTTCTCACTGCTGATGGGAAGGGTTTGGCTAATGTGAGCACAGTGAAATGCCAGTTGCAGCTCAGTTAATATATGCTAAGTAAGAAATTTAATTAGCTGGTAGTCTGCAGGCTAATTTCATTAGTCTGATGTGCGCCATTACCTCTCCTTTCATTTATTCTATTTACAGATTGTTCTCCCTGCTTCCTTTCACTGCCATCCTTCTCCTGATTGTTAATGATACCTTAAAATGAGCCTTGACTTGTCCTATATCATGGATAGGATAGGATAGGATAGGATAGGATAGGATAGGATAGGATAGGATGGATAGGATAGGGTGGAATGGAGTAGGAATGTTGGCAGCCCAGTCTCATTAAAACTTGTCTTCTTCATGTACATTGTACTTTGCACTTTTCAGAGGGGAGTGGGTGCAGATAATGTCTATGCTCCTTGACAGGTGCTTAAGAAGTCCTGCCTTCCTTTTCTTCCCATTGCTGCTGGCTGAAACTTCCATGGGCAGAGGATGCTTGTGGTTGTCATGTGGCTGCTCTCTCTGTACAATGACATTTTTCACTAACTATATTCATAGACCACATCCATCCACCCATCCATCCATCCATCCATCCATCCATCCATCCATCCCATTTCTTCCTCCCTCCTCTCTGCTCCTTAAAACTATGCCATCTTCTTACTCATTCTAGCTTCTATGAATCCCTTTTTTATTTTGCCAATCAGGTGCTGCTGCTGAAGCTCACTTCTGGGCTATATGCTGCCTCACCTGAAGTGGAGTAGGCTGAGACCTCTCATTCAAAGAGCAGAGACAAACTGATTGCTGATGGTTTACCTCTCTCTAAAACTGAGGGTCTGCTCTTCAGAGGCTTTTTCAAAAGCCATTCATGTGCTGTTAGTTTGAGATTGTATTTGCAATAATTTCTTTCTGAAGCTTCTCAGCTGTGCTGTCTGTGCTGTCAATTAATTATTGAGGCAGTTTATATACAAACAGTGATTACTTTTCTTCTAGCACCTTCAATGAGATGTGAATAGCAACATTTTTTATTGCTGTCCCAGAGAGGTAGATATATCAGTGTTAAGTGCCTGGGTTTTGGGCCCCCAAGTCCATACCATTCTCTGCTCTCCTTCACTGTTTGCACACAAGTGCAGTGGAGATTCTATCAGTAACTGTTATGTGCCTTTTGCACTTCTTTTTCTACACAGCCTCAAAAGATACCAAGGAGCTGAAAACTTCTGAAGGGTTCAGTGACCTTCAGCAGGTTTTGGGTTGAACCCTGAAGACCATTATGGGCTGCAGCACTGGAGACTGTTTTAAATGAGGTCCTGCTAATGCATGGTGGGTAACTCTTCTTACCCCTAGTTCTCCCAGCTCACCTCAAGTAGTGTAACTGATAGTGCTGGCTTTCAATGTAGAGCAGAAGGCTTTGCCCTTGTCATGCTTCATTTGCCTGACTGTAACATGGAGGCAATGGGAGTCCCAAGCCTCCCAGGGAGCCCTTCAAAGCACTGCACTGCTCCCCATGTCCTCTCAGCCAAAGCCAGGCTGCTCACAGAGTTGGACGAGGACCATCTGGGAAAGAAGTTCTCACCATATGAGGTCCATCTCTGCTGCAGATACATGTTTGACTTCTGGGACTTCCTTTGAAATCTGCTCCAGTGACATATGTCCACAGGGAGGAGCCAGTTCACCTGTGGAAGGGGCTTGCCTTCCTTCATGTGTACTCAGAGACACTGGTGTTTAGTGTCTGTGAAGCGGCAGGGTTTCAAACACACACTGGCAATGTTTAAATAAACAAACAACGGGGTTGGTGCTTCCCTGTCTTAGCAGTTCTGAAAAGGGCCCCATCCAGTGCCTGCTGAAACTGCCGCATGTTTCCCCAGTGACCTGGGCTGTGGTCCAGGCTGCAAGTGAGTGTGCTGGGGTTATCCAGCAGGTACGATGATCTGCAGAGCCATAGCATGAGGCAGGTGCTGACATGTTAGCCTAACTGATTAACACCATCCATCAGTGCCTGATTAGGATGAGCAGAAATGTTTTTCTTCCTCTGCAGCAGAAGAGCTCTCTTCTGCAGAAAGTGCTTCTCTTAATTACCACTCTGTAAACCCTCACCGAGACGAGCATCAGCATCGCAGCTTAATTCCACTCTGCTGTTACAACCTTCTCATTTCATAAGTGCATAAGGCAGGATAATTCATGTGGGTTTAGGTGCTTTGTTGGTTTTTTCCCATTTCATTTGTGTCAGAAGTGTCCTTTATTCAATAGAGGAATTACAGAAGATGTAGACAATAAGATGCCTATTCTTACAGCAATTAGAGGCAGAGCCATACTGTAATCTTTGTGGGGTGGGATAGCTCAGGCGGAGACCGCAGATCCAGTGTTCACAGCTGGCTTGTTTCTATTACCAGCTAATCTGAGCTCCCTCACTCAAAGTCTGGGTAAAGCCCTCGCTTGACTGATGTCAGTATCAAAACTTTCATTTCCTTCAATAAGGTTGAAATTTCATCCACTTCTTCTTTTTTAATGTCATCACATGTTTAATTTGAATGGATAAAGTTAGCTTCTAAAGTGTTTCCAGTGCTGGTACCTCAACTGCTTAAAGGAGTGTATCAGTAGGCATACAAGAAAGTGTAACCTCATTGCAAACTTGATTATGGCAAGGAATCCCATAGGGAACTTAGACAAGGCTGACACTCATATATAGCAGGAACAGTAAAAGGGCATATAGTGAATAGCAGGGAGTGTCTGATGTTGTATGGTGATATTTGGACAGGATCATATGAGGGGGAGAAAGGAATGGACAGATAGCTTTGATGCTATGGCCTGAAAGGCTGGCAAGCACTTGCCAAAAGGTATCAAGTAATTTTTTGCAAATAAAGGTGAGTTTTGGCTGTGGTGAATGTGGTAGAGACAAGAGAGGGAAGGTAAAATAGGAATCAAATACACAGGAGGGAAGGTAAGATATAAAACAACATCAGTAAGGAAGCAGCCATGGAGGGAGAGAGAAGCAAGGTTCACCCTATTTGTTACCCTTTTGCTCTGCTGCCGTATGCAGAAAGTGGGAAGCAAGCGTTCATAGTGGTTCTCTAGCTGCCTACTGGATTAAGAAGGGATTATTTCAGCTGAGCCCAGAGGCTGGTGTGGCAGCAGGACAGACGAGCACCATGGCCTCTTGCACCATGGTCCCATTTGTGGGGATGTGCTACAGTGACACAAAACCCCTTCCAAGACATCAGTGATTCTTCCAGGACAAAACCTAACACAGCCAGTGAAAACCAGAAAAGCTGCTTTGCACTTAAAAGTTGCTTTCTTCTCCTTCCATCCAGAACAGTGCAAAAGCCTGGGGAAGGCTGGTTTAACAAGCCAAGTGAACAGGGGAGAGGTGAGGTGAGGATGCAGAGGCAGGTGAAGGGGAGTTCAGCCTCAGCAGGCCCAAGAGGAAAAGTGGTGCAGGGCAAGAAGTACTGCTTTCTACAAGGGCCTGAACAAGCCAGAAAGTGGTCAAGGATCCCCAGAAAGCTGGGAGCAGAGCTACAAGCCCAGTGACCGCAATGGCAGCCCCAAAACCCAAAACCAACCTTTTGCTCCACATTTCTGAATGTGGTCCCCCAGATAGCAAGTTAGACAAACCTAGTCCCCAGACAGAGACCTGGGGCAACCTTTGAGCACCTCTTAAAGTTCCAGAGCTGGCTGCATGGTGTTTCCTGTGTTAAACTTCATGAGTACTTTAACCCTGCAAATGAACCTTATTTAGTTTATTGCACCCAAGGCATTGGTTCCTTCATAAGGGAAGGAGGACTTGTTTCTTCTCTCAGAGGCACCTCTCTGAAGCCTCTACCAGCATATTGCCATATCCAGCTATAGCCACATCAACCCAAACATGGTGGTCAGAGCTGGGGACAGCCCAGGCTGTGCCCAGGAATACCACCAGCATGAAGCCACAGCTGCAGCAACAATGCCTGCATGAGCACAGGAAATGCAGCTGGCACTGCATGTTTGTGCCATAAGGAAATGCAGGGCCTGGGTAGCCAGTACAGCCATTCAAGAGACAGCACACTGAATGCATCTCCATTCATCTCTTAGTCCAGATCAGGAACATGCTTTGGAAACGATAATCTTGCCTGCTTCCACTTACCACATTGGTCCTCATGAGAGGGGTCTTGGGACACGTGTGAAATGTTCCATTTGCAAATATAACATTAAATCCTTGTGGTGTTGCAAAGACCCAGCTTATGCAGCCAGCTACTGTCCCAGTGTGGCAGACTGAGGTTTGTTCCAAGCGAGGGTTCACCTTGAAGCTCTTGTGTGGATGAGCAAATTAACAGCCTGGAAAAAGCAAAGACCACAAATGCCTCTGTGATCAGTTCTATCCAATCCTGGTAAGAACACAGTTTGGTCAGCCACGTATGAGGCACGAGAGACTCAAAAACTGCAGGCAGACAAAGCACATTTTATCCCTCAGAAGAAGAACAGGCTGTTGCAGCCTGATAGCAAACACAGCTCCCCAGGGAGATGCCCAGAGGCAGGGCTGCGCTCTGAACAGTGACTCTGCCTTACCACAAAATCAAAATGTTAAAGTTGCAAAAAGCCATCTAATGGCCCCAAAGCCCAAATAATGTGTAATTGGTATTCTCTGTAGGTTTTTGATTGATGATTTGGATGAGAAAAATCAACCACTCAGGAAATCTTTCCTTATATTCACAGGGGCAACTATTTGTTTTTGTATGCCTTGCCCAAGACAACTTACAGCCCTCACAGCTCCGAGTCTCATCTGTCTCTTCTCTCTTCTCTTCTCTTCTCTTCTCTTCTCTTCTCTTCTCTTCTCTTCT
>JBAFWW010026113.1:11604-22226 GCA_036873685.1 Agapornis canus
TGGCCTTGAACACTGCCAGGGATGGAGCACTCACAGCCTCCCTGAGCAACCCATTTCAGCTTCTCACCTTGATTCTCTGTGTTGTGTGGAAGAGCATAGAAGATTAATAAAAGGCAAAATTCCCATTGCAGTTAGTTTCAAAAGTCATACTTAACTTCTATCATTGTTAATGGCATTTGGGGGTTTGAGTGTTGCCAGTGAAAGAGCCTGGTTCTGCAGGGCACATCAATTGCCAGTCAATTTACAAGGCCCTGATATGGGATACAAATCTCCAAAATATATTGAATGTCACATCTGAAAAGCAATTCCAGTGCTTGGACCTTATTCTCTGACTATTGCTCTAAGCATCTCTTCAGCATAATAACATCATATTCTCCAAATCACTATGCTGCTCTCATCTTGGCTCACCAAGAAGTTGTTGTGTATACTAATCTGTGTGGTATATCCTATACATTAGGGTGTCTGGCTTAATTTGGAAATCTTCTTAAAATGTGTACTTGAGTTATTGATTGTACAGCTCAAAAGATGAAATGAGATGGGGTAGACTTTAGAATTATGAATAATAAACTCCTGCTCAACCAAAGCTACTGAGTGATGATTTCAAGCTCAGAGAGATGCTACCACTATGCATTTTCTATGAGCTAAATCTCAGGCTACCTACAGTCCTTCCTACATGTTTGTTATTTTTCTTAATAGCCATGCAGAAGTAGGAATTAGTGTGTAAGGGATTTAGAAGCACAATTCCCAATGGCCTGTGGTGAGATTATGCACCTGAAAAACTCCTTTGAAAGCTGCTCCAGCATTGATTGCTGTCAGATTTTCTTTTGGCTGAATAGGTGTTCTGATAGGTTGCTGACCTCCTTTTCTTGTGTGTTGGTTGATAACATTTTTATGGTCCACCCTGTAATCCTTCATGTAAGACATTAGGTATATCTTGCTTGCTCTCTTTTCCCTGTCAGAATTTGTTTCAGCAAGCATATCTCAGCTTCTTTCTTTGCCAGCCCTAATGTGAACAAAACTAATAGGGTTCATCTGCAACTATACTTCTGAACATCCAAGACTGCCCAGCCTTTGAGTTGCCCTTTTTGCACTGTTACTGTATCAGTACCTTGGTACTGGGGCACTCAGAACTTTACACAGCCCTCAGGGGTGGGTCCACTGGCCATTTCTTGCATTTCAGTCATCTCTTCTGACTTCTTCTGAGCCTCTGCTGTTACATCTCAGTGTTTTGTTTGCTTTTTCTTTGGCTGCCAAACACTGCTGTTTGAAGATTAGATCTCCCACTTGTCTTGGATTATTTTCCTGTGACCCAATCAGAAGAAGCATTGAAAGATTCGTGAAATTAATGTGTAAAACAAGGATGTGCCAATCAACTGTACAGAAGGTGGGGAAAGCATTATTTCAGTGACTGCTGGTATGAGTTAAAATAAAACTGAACTTCATAACACATCATTCTACTGATTTATGAAATGGAGCCCAGGAGGCAGAAAAACCATGGAGGAGACATGTCCCTGCTCAACAACCCATTTCTTAAAGCCCAGATTTTTGGTGTAATTCCTTTGGCTATGTTTTGACCCAGTCTTATTTGATTTATGTTTTTTTTAAAAATAGTCATTAAATTGTACACATAAGTATCCACTCACGATTTCACCTTACATATGTATCACAAAGGGATCTCCCGTTGTATTTGGTACCAACCACTCTACCTCTTTTTATTATTTGAAATCATTGAAATCTGTCTTTGCATATTGAGTTATTTCATTTTGGAACCTGATTTGCCCCTAACCATAGCATTTAGTTTTCAGATTAATTAGGATCACTTTACCACTGCAGTATAACCTCAAGTGAGAAAGTTAATTTCCTATTCAGTTTAGAATTTTGCCATTAATA
Source organism: Agapornis canus (assembly GCA_036873685.1). NCBI lineage: Eukaryota > Metazoa > Chordata > Aves > Psittaciformes > Psittacidae > Agapornis > Agapornis canus. Next base: position 13,495 of record JBAFWW010026113.1, read on the forward strand.
CCATGAATACTAAATTCATACCACTGTGGTTGAAATCCTCAGAGAGTGCTTTTAAAACACCAGCTTCTTAACTGCGATCATTTCCTACTTTTGTTTCACAAATGGCTTTAAATCCTCTGATAGTGTTGCAAGAAGAATGGTATTTTCCCTTGGTTTCTTCTTTCAACTCTGGCTGCCAGAAGATAGGTGAGATAAGTGGTTACAGATGATATGAGCATTACAGGATAGATGGCTAAGAGTACTGCAGAAACACTGTGCCCAACAGTCCTCAAGGGGCAATACAATATTTCTGCCAGTAACTCAAATTTCTTTCAAGCCCAGCAAGCAATGTGAACTGGAACTTTACTTTTCTGGACATCAGCATAATTCAAACTGCATGCTAACTCTGCAGTGAATGCCAGGGGTGGATTTTCTCCTCTTAGTCTTGGGAGATTTTGGTTTCTCATAGCCAGCAAAGACTCCATGGTCCTGGCTGACGGAGTCATGCTCAGTTATAGCATGTAGCGTATGGCTTCAGGTACCCTTCACCTTCAGGTGAATACACTGGTTTCCTAGGGACTATGGGCACCAATTATCCATGTGGTATTGTGCTGTTCATTTATGAAAAACATCTTGTTTTCCTGAAGGCTACAAAAGAAAATCAAGAAGCAGCCCAGAAATTTACTGTCCACCTTTTTGGTCCTAGAAGTCATTCTGCCTCCTCTCTTCAACCCCAGCCACTGGTTTTGCTGTTTATTGGATCTCTCTTGGTTTCCCTGAACATTTCTGACTTTTACCAGCAGCTGCAACCAATAAACCCCCTTGCCTCCAAATTTGCTGCCAGTCCCAGAGAAACCTCTCTGGCGGCACAGCTTATTTTACTCTGCTATTTCTGCTTCCTGTTGTTTCAGCAATAACTACGTAGAAGACCATTAAATTGCTCTTTCCATTTAGCCTGGCTGAAGCATACTCAGCACACCCATCTGCTTTAATGTAGCTTCTAGATCAAAGCCCCCCTTTTACTACATCCAGTTGCATCTTCCAGCCTAACTTATCCATACACAAAGAGAGGCTTCAAACATCTATTTGAAAATATAACCAGAGCCAGCTCTGAGAATTCATGAGTTCAAATTAAGAAGAAGAGAAAAAGAAATAAAATTAACCCAAGTTCTTAAAAGCAACATTCTAATGATTTTTTTTATTTTCTCCCAGTTTATTTAAGTACTTGAACAACAGAGACAGCTCACGCTTTCTAGATAGCTGAAGTCACTTGACATCATAAAAGAAGGCTGTATTGCTGTATTGTTCAGTTTCAATTAAGCTAAATTATTAATGACTGTTGTGTCTGATAGCCTTATGACCTCGGCTACAGACAGATTCAGGTCAGCAGTTCAAATAATTCTTATTCAGAGCCATTTTGCAATCTATGTCTAAGTCACCAGTCACCACCAGTCTTTCATAGTGGGTTTGCACAGTGTTTCCAGTCGCAGTGGCACTGTGAGTGGGATAGATCTGGGCATGCAAGTCAGGAATAGCAGTTTGCTTCTACTGAATACCATGCTTTTCAGGGCAACATCCTATCTTGAGCATCCATGCCAGGAAATCTTCCCATGTCCCTGAAATATACTGCCTATGCTTCAACAAGAATTGAAACAGCGCCACCACCCACCAAAAGAAGTTTGCAGCAGGAGTATTTCTGCTACTGAGATACTGAGAACTCATCTTCTGCTGTGCAACACATTGGACTGAATTATACAGGATACAAAGAAATGTGTCACCTGCAAGTCAGGGACCAGATTCGCCATGGCACTTTCCCTCCTTCATGCTGGCCTGATGGTGCTGCAAGTGGCCAGTGTGCTACCCCTTAAGTGGAAAAGTGGGCTTTTTGGCATTCCATGTTTTCAAAATAATAAAATTTAAAAGTTTATTGATTTTTCCATGTAATATAGGAGGGGATCATCTGTTAGTTTCTTAATGCTATTCTTCTTGAAAAATGGGATTCAGATGAAGGTGAAGTTATATATCAGAAGGAGAAACTACAAAAGAAGTAAAAAATTATATACTAATTGTCCACAAACCAGTCATTATAAATCCCCAGAACTAGCTGACCTGAATGTTATGTGAGAAATGCACCATTAAGGTACTGAGACTATCTTACCTCTGACCTTTTTTTAACCCTTCTGAAAGCAAAAATTCATGAGAAAATGCAAGATGTCTTCTAAAATCAGTTTAAGTCCAACTGAATCTGAAAAGTCAAAAATACTTAAAACAAATTATATAGGTATGGCAAAACATCTTTCCACAGCAACTGAAAAACATCATCACCATGGCTCTTTTGAACATAAAATGTTTGGTGTTTTTTTTCCTTTGGCTTGTTTTATACAAGATGGAACAAGTCAGAGGAGGGCCACAAGGATGATCACAGGACTGGAGCATCTCCCATACGAAGACAGGCTGAGAAAGTTGGGGCTGTTTAGCCTGGAGAAGAGAAGGCTGGTGATGACCTCATAGCAGCCTTCCAGTATCTGGAAGGAAGTTGTGAGTGCTTCATTCCTGGCAGTGCTCAAGGCCAGGTTGGACGAAGCCTTGCATAGCATGGTTTAATGTGGGGTGTCCCTGCTTATGGCAGGGGGGTTGGAACCAGGCAATCTTAACGCTCTTTCCAACCCTAACTATTTTATGATTCTATGGTTATATAACTGCTGGCCTGACTACCTAAGCCACAGATGTCTAACTCCCCTAATTGGAGCTGAGTGCTAGGCCATGAAGCACGTGCAGGGAGAAGCAGAATGGGATGGGATCTTCTTCCACTAACTGGGGTTGAAGAAGAGGACTTTAGCATGCTCAGCCCACTAGCATGGCTGCTGGCATGAGCCATAGAGCTCGTGATGATGCTCAAATGAGAGAAGCATCACACCACATGACTTTTTGGATAGCTACCACTACATGTGTCTTGTGCTGAAGTTTCCCATGGTAAAATCCCTGGTGGCTAAATTCTCTAACAGGTTTGTAGTCAGAGCAAGTGGTGGGAGTAAAATACATCTGCCCCTGAGCAACATGGCACATTCTGTAAATTTATTCACCCGGGGTTTTACCAATGGAAACTGCAGAAACTGCTAACTTTCAGATACATGTAGGGGTGTCAGGCTAAGCATGCATCTCAATGCTGATTTCTGCCTGTGAATTACTCCTTATTTTGTAATTTGTTATGCATCCAGTGCAACAATCTCACTGAGGCTTGTGCCTAAAAATGGGCATGGGAAAAGGCAATTACATAAAGAGCTCCCCCAGGAGGGAGGGATTGCAGACTGCTTTACTAAACCAGGGCTGCAGAGAAGGCTGAGGAGTAAGAAGAACAAAACACAGAATGCACAGTCTTGAAAGAGTCTTATTCAGCATTACTATCTACTGTTAAAGCTCCAGTTGTGGAGATTTTATGATGGAAATATGGGATTATGAGGGAAGAGTTGAGTTGTTCTGGATCTATAGCAGGAAGCCCATGGTGTTTATTTGTGTCACTCTGTGGCATTTGTTTTTTACAGTTGATGCATCTTTGTCATGACAATACAGCACATAGGAAAGAAAAAAGGTGTAAACAGAGCAAGCCACATAATACTTGATTATGAAGTAAAGAAAACACTATGAGATATATTTCATGCAGAAGAACTGGTTCGAAAAATAATAACAATAAAAAAGCAAGCCAAAAAAGCATAAATATGTACCAATGAAGTTTGGTCTAGATGACATGCATCTCTGAGAATAAGATAATTCATTACTGACTGTAATGGCTCAGTGACAGTTGTTTATGGAAGTTCATGGAAATCTGAGAGAAAGCTAGAGAGAAAATAGGGCACGGATCTTCAGAAAAAGAAGGGGGGAAGGGAAAGGAAAAATAGAAAAGTGTCAGAAACAGAAGCAAATACAGTTCACTAAACCTAATTTTAATCCACTGTAAAATAATGAAATAATCAATAAAGCTCTCCATCTACCTGGGGGATAATGGAATAATAAGCAGAAAACGCTGCAGTGCCAAGGTGGTATGTGTGGCATCCTCCTGAATAAGAAGACGATTTTGAACCCAGAATACTGGGTGGACATGTTTAAATAATACAACTTGAAATAGTCTGGGTTTGGTGAGTGGTTTTTTGGATTTTTTTTTATTTTATTTTATTTTTTTCCTTTTGCATAGGAGGAAACATTCTAGAAGCATTTAAGGCTGCAGTTTGGTTCTGTTACAGGTTTTCAGGTGTAAAACACTGTACTGAATTTGAAGGCTGAAGGGCCAATGGTCTCTGCAAACAAAAAAAACCTGAATGCCAAGGTGATGGATACGGAAAAGAATAGGAGTAGATTATAGAGAGTCTTACAAAATGATAGATAAGCACAACAAATCAATGCAGTTTGGGGTTGCTTGTGCAAGTAAGTTATATCCTTCGACTGCAGGGAATAACTCCTCTTTATGTAACCACACCTGGGATAGGGCATTAACTTGCAATACCTCATTACCTATCCTCACAAAACATGAAAGAATTCGAGGGAATTCAGATCTGAAAAAGAAAAGCTATCAGACTCTTGTAAAGACTGATACACAATAAGAGAATAAGCAGCTTAAATATATAGTTCATATAATCAATAATTAAGCAAGAGAAGGGCAATGAGTTAAAAATATGTAAGAGAAAGATTGCATTTTGGATGATGCATGGTCCCAGCTCAGCACAGTGCTTAAACACATGTGCATGTCCATCAGCCCTGCAGAACACATGCATGTGATTTCAATGGAGCTTAAGCACATCCCTAAATTTAAACATTCATTGAAGTACTTTGATTAATTGGGGTCATAACCACAGGTAATAGTACGAAATTAAGAAACAGAAAAATGTAAGCTGAACAGCAGGAAGATCTTCCAAACAGTGAAATATATGAGACTGGGGAGTAATCACTCAAGGGAATTGGTAGAAACCTCAGCCCTGGACACCTTTCAAGTTTTGCTAGATAAGTACTGGGAAAATTGCCTCTGGGGAATGATCTTGCTGTTGCCTCTAGAGACCACAACTGCAAGACCTAATGCAACTTTTCTGTCTCTAACTTTTTCTGGGCTGGCTTGCATTATTAATCCTGAGACATTATTTTAATGAGCAATGATTGTGCCATTTCAGTGGTCTTCTGAAGCTCTTCCTTGCCTTCCCCCACAGCCCACTGGTTTTATCATCTTATCTTCATTATATGTAATGCCATAAGAGAAAACAAACAAACCAAAACAAAAAAACTACCACACTTTAAGCCTGGTGGTACTCTGTCATTTTTTCAGTCACTGACTAAACGCTGATTTCATTCTCACCTCTGCATTAAAATAGAGCTTAAAGATATATAGCAAATCTAATTTCAACTTGTAGGGCTTTGTTTTATTCCCAGAGCATGTGTGGTGAATATCATCAGAGATACAATCGTATCTTGGAAAATGTCATATCTCTGAGCATCCCAGCAGAGGAAGTATTAAAGATTTGGGGGTTTTGGTGGTTTCTTTGTTATTTCTTTTTCTCCACGTTGCCCCTGGGAAAAGGGTTGTTACAGAAAAGGACCTTCCCAAGGATGGAGTGGTAGATTCTCTCAGGGCTTTTCCCACTGGGGAGGATGATTTTGGTAAGCCAAATGCGAGGCCCCAAACACAATGACTATTTAATTGCTTTAAAACATGCTTTTTCTGAAAGTAAACATTCGTAAAGGGCTGTGCATCATTCACTAGGGCTTTTGGGGGTATTCTGCAGTCTTGTGGGAAAAGCCAGGTGTTCTCTAACCTGACTTTGCAGATGTGTACTGGAAATAGAAATTGATCTCTTATAACTTTATATTTCCACATCCCTCCCTCAAAATTTCACCACAGTTGACATTCTTCCTTTATTTTTGCAGTGTCAGTGAGATAGGCCGTGATTTTATTATTTGGAAAACAGCATTTATGTTTATTGGTCTTAATTTCCACAGCATATCAATGCATCCAGAATAGCAGTTCTTAACCTAAAATACACATTTCTATGCCTGTCTAACTAGTGATGCAGCTGGGAACACATGTCAGCATCTTCCTGACTCATGGTCCAACTTAACAAGCAAGATTAATTAATTCTTTTATCTCACTCAATTGGATGGTCTTGTAAGGTCTCTTTCTTTGGATATCCTCAAGGGCTTGTTAAAGAAATGGGTGGTCAGGATAATAAATGGAGTGTGTCTTCTATTGGGGTTGACTGGGTGGTGTCATTTGAGCCCTTCCAGCTCTCTTGGCTACAGTTTTCTTACGTTTAAAGCTAGGATTGCAGCAGTGTTTCCCCAGGTAGGTTGGGTTACTGGGTTAAGGTATGGTGTGTTGTATGTGTCAGCATTCAGGCAATTAGAAAACTTTTTGGGTTATTTTTTGTCCTTTTTTTGTTAAAAGAGTTTGGTTGATTTGGGTCCTTCTCTCCAAAACTAAAACCAGAGATATAATGTGGCCCCATGTTCCAGTCAAGCACCATTATTCCCAGAGGTGTCTTGTCAGCATTTAAGACAACAAACCTTAAAACAAAGGTAGACTTCTTGTCCTCTGACCTGGGTGTCCTTTTTTTCTCCAGAGATCCAGGGGATTTGTGTATTCTACCTCCTGGGGGCCCTAAGGCAGGGTCAGAGTGGGTTCCCTTGGACCCAGTTTGCTGTGGGGCTGCCCTGAGCAGAGAAAGGGTCTGTGATCAGCAGGTAGGTTGCTGAGGGCCACACAAGTGATCCGAGGGCTGGAGCAACTCTACTATGAGGAAAGGCTGAAGAGAGTTAGTGGTGTTCAGCCTAATGGAGACTCCAGAAAGACCTTATTGCAGCCTTTCAGTACTTAAAAGGGGCCTATAAGAAAGCTGGGGAGAGACTTTTTAGCAGGGCCTGGTCTACCCCTCAATAGAACGGGGGGCAATGGTGTTAAACTAAAAGAGAGGAGATCAGGCTGGACGTGAGGAAGAAATGTTTTACAGTGCGGGTGACACAACATTCTCACAGGTTGCCCAGAGAGGTGGTGGATGTGCCATCCCTGGCAACATTCAAGACAAGGATGTGGTTCTGAGCAACCTGATCGAGTTGAAGATGTCCCTGCTCTTTGAAGAGGGTTTGGACTAGATGACCTTTGCGGGTCTTTTCCAACCCAAACTATTTTATGATTGACAGCTTGGCTGGGTACAAAAGGCTGAGTGGCCAGTTAGAAGGTGGGGAATGGTTCTGTGCCAGGAAGACAGGCTGTGATTGGCTTTGGGGGGGTGGAGGGGGAACAATAGGCAGAGCAGCCAATTGGGAGGTGATGAAACCAGCAGGTGATGGTTCTTTGCTGGAAAGACAGGCTGTGATTAGCTGTTTGGCTGTGGACAAAAGTCTAAGTGGCCAATCAGGAGGTAGGGAATCTAGTGTGGAATGGTTCTATGCCTAGTAGGCAGACTACGACTGGCTGTCTGGGAGGGGAGCAGCGGGTAGAGTGGCCAAATGGGCGATGTCAGATACTTCTGGGAGGAGGTGTAGGGCAGTAGGCAGCTTGCGGGATGAGGGTGCACTGTGGATCTGGGGGGTAGCGCAGCGCAGCGCAGCTCGGCGGTAGCCCTCAGTGGTGCGGAGCCGTGCCGTGCCGTGCCGTGCCGTGCCGGCCATCCTTACACTTTCTTCTTGGCGCCTTTCTTGCCACCCTTGGTGAGCCGCTTGTTCTTGCCCACCGCCATGGTCCCGCCCTGGCCACGAAAAGACCGGAAACACCTGATCGCGCGGGATTGTGCGAGAGTGCGGCTGCTCTCTCGCGAGAAGGGAGCCTCTCCTCGCCGGGACCTACCACTGCTGGACGGGACCAAGGGTGGGGGGGGTAGGGGGCAGAAGGGAAAGGTGGGAGGGAGGGTGGGGGGGCGGGAGCTATGGGGCAGCTGAGCTTGTTCCTCCGCCGTGAGAGACCCGCGGAGCCATAGAGGTGTCAGGGCAGGGCAGGGCACTCTTCGCCTTCAGCATGGCTGGTCTTAGAGCTTGTCCAGCTCTTCTGGGGAGGGTGGTGCCTCTGGAGGAGGCTCTCCCTGATGGTCGAGGGAAAGGGTCTCATTGCTAGCTCCTGCCGCAGTGGAGCAGGCAGGGCCATGTGAGGTAACGGTGGGCACTTCCCAGGGGCACAGGGGGAAGGGACAGAGCTCCCGAAGCAGTGCAGGGCAGCCATGGACATCCCACATCTTGCAAGGGGGCCAGGAGCACCTGACAGCTGTGCCAGAGGTGATGCTGAGGAGGAGCTGCTGCCTCTGCAGGGAACGGGGTACCTCGTCGGGCACACAAGGGGACCAAGGTGTCTTGCCCCGCTATGGGACATGTGGCAAGGCCAAATGCTTGGTCCAGAGCAGCTGGGGCGGGGGCATCCCAGGGGACTTGGGCAGCCAGTGAGGTGCTTCGTTAATGACTGCCTAATGACCTTGGGGGAGGGCACCAGGAGGAGTGGAGCCTCTCCTGGCTGCCCACACAGATCCGCTGGACTTTGCTCTTTGTCCTGCCCCTCCTCCTGGGCCCAGTATAAAAGAGGTGCAGGGCAGTGGAAGGGATCCCGGAGACTCCAAGGCCATAAGGGAAACTGAGGCACACACACAGGTGCGCGTGAGGGATGTGCAGGGGACCAGAGTGTCTGCGGGAGGGCACTGTGAGGAGCCCAAGCATCCAATGGGGCAGGGTGGACATGTAGGGGATCCGGGTGCTGGGGTACGGGGTGGATCTATAGGGGTTCAGGGGGGATC
>JBAFWW010026114.1:2704-17856 GCA_036873685.1 Agapornis canus
CTGGCAGTGTTCAAGGCCAGGTTGGACGAAGCTTTGGGTGGCATGGTTTAGTGTGGGGTGTCCCTACTTATAGCAGGGAGGTTGGAACGAGATGGTCTTAAGGTCCTTTCCAACCCTAACTATTCTATGATTCTAAATCCATAAGCAGAAAGATTTAAGAACAAGAATACAAAGAAACAGAACAATTTTGGGGCAAGGAGGAAAACAGGTAGTTAGCAACTTGTATATCACCAGGGACCAGTCCTAAGTAGCTGCTATACCCACAGACAAATGGGAACAAGCAGAGAACTTCTTCCCTGACCCTTGTCTGTGATGGGACTGTTTCTGTGCACTACCATATACCCTACTTAATTAAACCTACAACCCACAACTGTCTGCACAGGACCTCTGCTCTACTGGATTGCTTAGCAGTGCCAGTTTGATCTGGGTATAGCCTCAGGCACATGATAACATTTCACATCAAAAATATAGAGAGTTCATGCCACCTTTATGTTTTTTATGCCAGCTGCAGTAAAACAGAGAGCAACTGATCCAGCATAAAATTAGAATGGATAGAACAAGATGATACCTGATCTGGCATTAAGCCTGCCAGTATAAAGTTAACCAAAGAAATACTTTCAAGAAATTTGTATCAACCATGAGAATAGGACTCTGCTTTCATTCTATGTCAGTGTTTTTAATATAGCAGAGTTTCTTTCAAGACGTTAGATCTAGTGTCCTGTTGTAGCACGATTATTGCTTTCAGTGAGCTAGCTGAAAAAGAAAGCATTTGTGTGGGCATGGAAATCTGAGCGTAGGCTTGTAGCGTGCAGTGACACCTGATCCAGGACACTTAGCAACATGGGCTAATGTTTTTCTTCCCTTGCAAAATAAAACTGCCTTCCCCTTGTAAATGCCTGCAGCTCTTCAGTGGTACTACCGTGCAAGACTTTGGACAATTCTTGCTATCAAATAGTTCTAAGATACAGGCTATGTGTGACCACATACATGCACACAGAGAGAAAGCATCACTGCTAATGCAAACAAAGAAATAAATCAAGAAGAGCCAACTTGTCTTGTGGAGGAGTAAGAAAATGTAAGTATAAGTGTGAAGAGCAGAGTTTAAGAGCTCTGAGCCTTCTTTTTTCAGTGCCCTGAAATCACTAGGTTTCCCATCATATTATCCCTTCATAAACTTATCAGATCCTTCTTTTAAGAACTTATTTAATTTGTCCTCATTCTGCTGAGTTCAGCAGTTTCACTGCTGCTTTGGCTGGAAATCTTCTGCAGTACCAAGCCAGATGTATTATGGCCAGTTAACATCTGCTAGCTCCTGTGTGCTGCACTGTTCTCCAGTTTTCAGTAACCCTTCTACCTATTTGGGTTCAAACTCCTAGAGGATTGTACTGAAAAGGCAACAATGATATCCTTGCTGGACTAAACCAAGTGACTGATTTAGTTTCTTTTCCTACAGAGTATTTGCCATCTGAAAGTAAGAGTCCAAAAAAGGAATGACCAAGAAAAGTCAGTTAACTTGCCAAAACCAGTGGCAAGAAAAAACTTACAACTTTACCTCAGATTTAGAAGCTCATGTACTTGTTTGCAGAGTTCCTACTTTTCCCCAGGTCAAACACTACTTGCAACTTGTTAATTAATCCTCAATAACCTTGGCATCTAATAAAATTAGTGGTTTTTAAAATCCTCAGAGTATCACCTCCTTTTTTTGTGATTACCAAGCGTAAAGAAGAGAATAATAAAAAAAGGAGTTTACAATCTTTCAACAATCACCCTGAACTCAGCTGTGAGAAACACACTGCAGTAATCACACAATTGGGAAGCTTCGTAGCAACTTTTTTTAAGGTTGCAAACATAAATATTTTTACAAGGTAAATCTGAGCTGCATCAGGAGTTAGAACTCCAAGAGCACACAGTTCATACTGAAGCCGAGAGAACAAACTATAGTTCCGAAACTGCGTGCTGTAGTATATTCAGTTCTTCCAGAGAAACTATAACCCTGCAGCATGCTCTAGAGGCTCAAGCTGAGCTCCCCTGCTTACCCAATTGTTTCAGGCAGATACTGCATTACTGCTTCAGTTATGCTTTTGTTTTCTTCTACAGAGAAAATAATTTTCTTGCACAGGATGAACACTCTGAAGGGGACTGACTTCCTAGCTCATGGAATACAGTTTGCATGTGTTCTTTATAAGGTGTTAAGAATAGCTGAGCATTCATGACAGATCAGATTTTTCAACACAGTAATCCCCAGTGTCCATAAAGCCATTCCCCTGCAAAAGCACTCCAAATCTGATCATAACCAAAAGGGCAGACTACTAATCAAGATTCTGGATAGTTTTCACATTTTTAAAGACATGACTGAGAAGACTGGAAAGGTAGATGAAATGCTGGTCCATTAACAAGCATGTGTTTCTAAGTACCAGTTGATCAGACACAGATTTTATATTTTTACTTCAAAAGCCTTGGAGGGCTTTTTTAAACCAAGCAAAAGAAAACTCCCTTTTTACTTTATATCCTAGAGTATACAATACTTTAGAATCTTTAGAATCACTGGTGTTTTTCTTCAGTTAAAAAGTTTTTTTTGTATTTAATTTCTGTGATGACTGACAAATTTTTCATAAAGGCACCTCAACAGCAGAGAACTGTTTTACACAAAATTTCTTTTTTTTCTTTAATTTTCCAACTCAGGATTAAAAACAAAGTTAAAAACACCTAATGCGCCCCATCCTTCAGTTCAGTACTGCAAGTTGTTTCTTCCACACCTGGTTATTTGGGTTTATAGATTTGGAGATGGCAATAGCATGACTATACAGAACTTCTAAAGATCTAAATGCCATCAAACATACTATTATCCACAGACAGTAGAGTTAAGACGACACTTCTACTTGATATCATAATTGTTCTATATTACATCAGTTCTTTCATAAATACATTCTGTAATCTGAGCACTACGAAGTGGACCTAAGCTGCTTGAAACTCCTGCCCTTTGTTAACACCTACTGAACCTACAGCATTAACAAAAAAGGTATATGGTAAATGTGACTGGCTGCTTCAATAAGCAGCTGAGATCTCTATCAGGTTGCAGTAATTAAACATCATTTATGTACCTGCTAACAGATTACTCCTTGGAGGGAGGGAAAAAAAAATTCATACATAAACACCACCACCCACAGCCATAATACATCTGAAAAGAAAACAATTCACTTTAGTGAGATAATACACCCCTGTATACTTACCTTGCTGCTTCTTCTATCAGCACTAAACAATCCCAGAAGTCTTGTCTTTTCTTTTTCTATTGCATCACTGCTTACTGAAGTCTTTCGACTTGGTTCTGAAACAATTATAATGGAATATTTTTTACATGTCTGAAATAAAGATTCAGAAGATCAGTATTTTAAAACATCTTGGGTTAATGCTGTGTTTTTATGAACTGGAGATGTTATGAAGTGAGTTATCCAGTAAGTGGCAGATCCTGCACTTTTTCATCAAACTTTTGCTGTTCTGAAATCTAATGGAGGATAATTGAATAATTTAATAAACTAGTAAACTTTCAATCACAATTTAGTAATCATTAGAAGACAAAACAAGTTGCTAAGTTTTGCTAAGAGCTGCTGGTTAGATGTCTTACTTAACACTCTTGGAGTACTCAAAGACCTTCAAAATAGATAATGGTGAATTGATGGTTAAGTATCCTTAACAATTCACAGGGCTGACTTAGCACAGTAAAATTAATGGAAAGACTCTCCACATGGTTCTGGATGAAGTTCCATGAAGAGGAAAAAGAGGGAAGAGGAAAAAGGTTCTCGTTACAACTCAGGCCAGCTGGTTGTACTCCTTTTCTCACCTTGGTGAGAGGTGAGTTTATATGCATTTCAGGTGGTAAGAGCTCAAATATGCATGTCCTGCTTGAACTAGCTGAGGAAGTGTATGAATTCTCAGACTGTTTAGTCTCCCTTCGATTTCCCCCACATAAGCCAAGCAAAATGGTAAAACCATGCATTACAGGGAACAACCACTGGCTTGATATTCAATATACAGACTGTAAAGCTCTCCCCTTTCTTTTAGAGGACACTAATGCTATATAGATTTCTCCCTGGTTCCCAGAGTATCAGAAACTAGCACACAGAAAGTTTAATGCATGGAGAAAAATTGCTTTCTCTTGTAAATATTTGCTTTGTTTAGTAACAATTAAGAAGCTATTGCAAAATTACTTGTTTGCTGACACAAAATAAAGGTTTATTTCGCAAAAAAAAATACCTCATCCCAGAAGTCCCCTTAACTGATTTGCATTTCACACAAAGCACATGATTTTCACACAAATCACTTTTGCCTATCAACAATGTCAAGTACTAGAAGGTGTTAAGAACATACAGTAGTTCAAAGCACAGCAGAAAGGTAAAGATGATGATGAACCCAGAGGAAAATAAGGAGAAAACTATCCTTAAGAAAGGCTGCAACTCCACTGCAAAAAAAAACCCATACAGCAATAAATTAATACGTTCCTCGAATCCTAAATGCTGCCTATGCTCATTCACCAGAAACTGATGCTTATCTGCTCAGAGCTGGGCTGCAACTAAATGTGGATCATGATTCCCTTACACAGTCTTCAACTATGAATAATAATGATGAAAGGCTGGCATAAGCCATGTCAGTAGCAGTTGATCATCAACATTACCATTAAACATTGTGTACTACCAATAAATAGGAATTCATAGCCTATAATCTCAAAACAACAAGGAATCTTCAAAAATCTGCATCAATTTTTCTTAAATAAATACAGTAGATATTCTCTCTAGTACTATGCTTTGTATAAGAAGAAGCCAGAACAGGTAATGACAGAAGATTATAAGGAAAAGTACTGGCATTAGTGAAGCCAAGAGATAACAGGCCCTCAGGTAATATGTGCTTGCTAATGGAATTCCTTCCTTCCTGAAAACTTAAAGAAGTTATCTACACTTTTACTTTGTGTTTACTAGTGATGCAAAGTAATAAAGCCAATTAAAAATCAACCATACCTTTCTTGAGGATAATTAGAGCAATATATTATAACATACTTAGTGATGGAAAGGATATATGCATTCTGTTTAACTAGAAACAGAAGCACCAATGCAACCCAATCAAATCCCACCTACCACAGCAATTCAGAAGTCAGAACTGACCCAGAGTTATTCAAAGTATGTACATAGGTTTGATACTAAAATGTTTCACTGCATGTAAATTGAATTCAGCAGAAGATCTCATAGGTCTCAAAATCTTATGTATTTGCTACTAAATAAATCTTGAATCTGAGAGACTTCGGAAATGTTAGTATTTCTGAAATTCAACTAGTCATGCTTTAGGTAACCTGAAAATGCTTGGAATCTGTAAAGAAACATATCATACCACAAAACAGTTAAATGACAGGACTTGTTAATTGCTGGCATTTTAGTGGCAATTACTGAAGAAGCAGTAGGCACAGAAGCATGTTTTTTCTGACTGAAAGCACAGACATGTAAACAACACTTTGCAGAAAGACAACACAGATCTAAAATAGCTTGTTTGTCTACGGCATTTTATGCAACGTTCTTAAAGATCCATCCACCAAACCCACATTAAACACAGTGTGAAGGGAAAGACAGTTCTCCCTCAGCAGCATTGTACAGTACCTCTATAGTTCAGAGAAGGTTCAGACTGAGTTTTTGATGGAGGAACTGGAACACGCAGGCAAGGAAAGGACAAGAGAAGACATTAAAGTTTAATTCACCTCAGAAGCCACAATATTCATTAATTACTCCTAGTGTTTGTTTTCCTAAATATTACAGAAAAAAAAAATGTTGACTGACAATAGACCTGCAGAGCTGCTCCAAGAAGCAGTTTAGCTGCATTTGTATTAATTCCCTTCTGAAGTTGCTTCAACTGCTAAATCGAATTCAGTAAGCAGGTGGCAGCAGAGCTTGCCTTTTAATATTCCTTCAGCCCCTGGTATATCTGTTTCAGGAAAAAAGAGAATGACGAGCACAAGCTTTTCTCAAACCAGCTTTTACAAGCACAGCCTATGCTTTCAGCATGTCTGATGCCTTACTTGCCAGTGGGAATGTGTTTTAAGAATCCATCTGTTCTGATAACTAAACAGACTGAACATCTACTCAGTACACAATTCATACACCAACTGCTGCTGAAAACAATGGAATTATTCCTCTTGGAGATTATAAATGAGAACATAGAAGGAAGAATTTGCTGGAACAAAGGAAACTTTCTCTAAATTTAGTGTATTTACCAGTGTTCTCATCAGACACGATGGGGCAAAGTAAAGAGGAAGACAGAAAAGGCTGAAATATACTCAGGATAAGGGGGAATTCACTATAAGGAAAGGCATACTGAAAGTTAGAAAAAAATTTTTTATATATATATATATATGCATATATATAAAAGCTGATGCAGAAAGCAATTTAGGTATTTTCTGCTACAAATTCAGCACTGAAGTCTTACTTTTGACTGTATGGGCTACAACTGGATTCAAGGCCCAATACTGCACTAGTATATATATCATCACTTTCATTTTAAAGGAAAAAAGTTTAAGGAAGGCTTAGGTAAATTACTCCAGACATTGTCCTTGAACTATGCTGTACGAATCCTCTTGAACACTCAGCATTTTCACTACATTGCTCCAAAATGGCTAGCATAATTACAGCAAACGTACCTTAAAAAACAAACATGCAACTGAGTTATGACATGTTGTCACCCACTTTTTTCACCATTGTTTTCTAACAATTCAAAAGAAAAGGAGACATTTGGTTTACTTAAAAGTCTAAGTTCATTTGACCTACACAGAGATAGAACTGTCACTTACCAAAGGAGTTTGAAAGAAGAGACAGAACGTCAACATAAATAAGTAAGTATATAAATAAAAAATAAGCCTGCTGCTCAGCACCTACAAGACTGACGTTACCTAAACAATAAATAAGTACATTTACTGTGCTGCAAGTGATATCAATAGAGACAAACTGCAGGAGACAATTTTAATGAATATCACTTCCTGACCTCAAAGGAAGTAGTGCTTGCCAAAGTACATTTTTAAAGCAGGTCTATTTTAAAGCATATAGCATAATCATGCTATTTGAATACAAAATCAGGCTGATAAAACTCAAGTCCAAGAAGCTATGGCTACAATATCATCTATGAGAACAGAAAGTAAGAATGAATAAATAAGAGAACATAATTTTAAATACAAATACCTCTTAGCTCCTCTTCTCTAAACCATCAATAGCTTTGCTGCTTGAAGGAGCTGTCTATGAACCTGTCCACAGTCTGCTTCTCATAAACCCTGGTCTGTTGCCTTTGCCTCTCAGCTTCCACAGCTGCCATGACTATGACATAACGCTTCTTTTATCCCCTCCAACACACAGCACAGGTAGGTGACAGCTCTGTCTGGACAAGGCCCCTGTGTTACACACACCTGCACTGACAGCAGCTCCAGGAGGTAGCAGAGCTCCTCCTTTTGCCCTGCCTCAGGCCAACCTGCACCCTGCCAGGGGACAGCCCAGCCTGGCACAAGGCCCAAGAGCAGACAGGGATGGCTGGGCACACTGCTGTCCTGGCTGCCACTCACTGAACAAAGCCAGGCAGCTCTCAGGACTGAGATGTCACTCTGCTGTTTCAGCTGGGCCCCAAAGCAGTAAGAGCACAAATGCTTTCAAGTCACCTATAATATTATTAGCACATAATCTAACCCTACAGTGACTGCTTTCAGTCTCAGCTCACCTCTTTTTCTGTCCCAGGCATACAGCTCCTTTATCCCCAGCTCCTCCAAGGACTTGGTAAGTTCCAGCTCCTCCCCAGTGATGCCGTCTCGAAGAAGAACAATGTGCTCTTGACTGACTTCACACTTCTCGCAAATAGCTGGGATGATGTTGTGGAGAGGCACCTCTGGACTAACTCGAACTACAGCTTTCTGCGTTTTCAGGTAGTTCACCACCAGCCTCACAGATTTCTGCAGAAACAAACACAAACTCAGCCCTCCCTCCGTGATGGCTAGGCTTCTTCTCATTCCTCAGTGAGAAAGGCATTAGGGATCTCCATATTGTCTTGATTCCTAGGTAAACTTACCCCACATGCATACTATAAAAAAATATTATTAAAAGAATAATCATTTTTTTTAAAAAAAAAATCTCCTTTTTTTAAAAAACTCCCCTGTCACTAAGGAGACACAAGATCAGGCAAATAAGAAAAGGAATCAGACAGACGTAATCTGTGAATGTTTATAAGTATCACTCTGAAAGACGTGTAATTACACATACTGATTCAGCAAACATGGCTACTTCTGAATCTTCACAATAGTTCAAAATACCTTTTTTAGCAGTAAGTCTTTTCCCTATCCTCAATAAAGTATGGCAAACGAAATACCACCCAAACCATACCTTCCACCACACAATCTCATAACCCTTACTTCAGTCACTACTGCAAATTTCAGTCACCTCTGCCTTCAATCAAGGGTCTTTATAAGAACAGATTATAAAGGGTCTTATAAGAACAGATTTCAATCTATTCAATGACATGCAATGTAATATTTTGTCTAAATGCTGGAGTCCAGACTGTCACCTGCCAGACTGCACTGAAATCAGTTATGCTAGTAACACAGGTTATAGTCAATCTCAAGCCTTTCCCGTCTGGTTTGAAGATCCAAAAATTGAAAGAACTGTTTGAAATCATAGGAATGAAATAATGTTTCATTGCCCCATTTTAGCCCTATAGAATACCAACCTCAGGGACCCTTGGCAGAGGTCGCTTCACCTTCTCTTCGGGAACTTTCTCTTTGAGAAGTACCATCTCTACATCCAGTGCTCCTATCAAAGTGTTTGGCTTGTAACTCAGAGGTTGCTGGGTTCCTGAAGACTTCAGTTCAAGGCTATGTTGGGATGGATTTAAGCGATACTGGCTGCATAGATCAACCAGGAGATCCATCACAGCTTTACTGTACAGAAAAAAAACATTTACTGTTAGCATGAGAAAAAGCAGTAGCTAAAAAATTTACCTCAGTTTTAAGATGGGAGAAAAAAAAACAAAGACAACACAAGCTGAGGATGTGTCACTAGTTAGCCATCTTTGGGAGGGAACAGTGCTAATGCTTTGAAATGCTAAAAAGATCAGATAAATTGTTAGAAATTAAATATACTTGCACTTCAGTGTGCGTTTATGAGCTGGCAATTAACTATTCGCTATGAGGCAGAAAACAGTGCCAGTAATAGTACTAACAAATATAAGCCAAAAGCGGACAAAGTGCATCTTAACAGCTAAATCCATACATTAAATTAGAAACATAGAATAGTTAGGGTTGGAAAAGACCTTAAGATCATCCAGTTCCAGCCCCCTGCCATGAACAGGAAAACCTCACATGAGACCACATCACACAAGGTTCTGTGCAGCCTAGCCTTGAACACTGCCAGGGATGGAGCATTAACCACTTCTTTTGGCAACCTGTTCCAGTGCCTCACCACCCTCACAGTAAAAAACTTCCACATTTAATTTCTGCTATAAGTGTAATTTTTGAGTAATTTCCAGTGCCTTAAATTTTAACTGTGGGGTTGCTCCTAGTGCCTTTTAAACATGTGATGCTTTCTATATATTCCATTTGTATTCTTAGGAAGCAATACAATGATCCCTGGTCAGAAGTTCCAATGGTCACTTATGTTTGTATTTTTAACTCCAAATGAGTCAGTGTAAAAGCACCTAAAGACAAAATTTAGTCAACTTCCAAAGTTAAGTTTCATTTTTTACTGAAATTCCTGTTAGTAAACAATGAAAAATTATAACTTTGATCTTAATACAAAATGAGTAAAAATACTGCACTGTCATTAATAAAGTGACAGTGATCTTTCTGCATTGCAATCATGTTTAACTCCGCAGGGATTTGGATGAGGGAATAGTTTGCAAGAACAAGTAACAGTTCTCTTTGTCACCTCAGATGACTGGAAACCATTTTCCAAGCATCTCTAAATAATTATACTTTATTTTCAATCTATATGAATCTAAAGCATGTACGGACATGAGAGTGCAAAACCTGCAGCTTCTGCCTACTCCTGATTATTTGAATAGTAATGCCATTTTAATGACTTGCAAATTTTGCTAGAAATATGCAAATGGTGTATATACACATATACACGTGTGTGCTGATTTTCTAGTATACTAGCCACAGGAACCATCAGCATCAAATTAAGAGTAACTGGCATCATTTTGTTTCTAAGGATAGATGCATTTTCACAATTCTCTGCCTCTACTCCCCTCCTCAGCTCAATCCTTGAAGAGCCTTTAGGCTTTCTGCATATGTCACATCTTTGGTTACCCATCTCTGCATATTAGGAGCTAAGGAAACAAAATTGCCAAAGATGACATTTGGGATTTATTTTGCCCATTGTCAAAAGCTCCTAAAAAGGCGTCTTATATTTCAAGGTGAAAAATACACCCAAATGACCAAAATAAATACAGTACCATGTGAGAAGATACATTTAGGCTGTTCTCGTTACAGAAAGCAGAGATACTTTGGCATTTTAGGGTTCATTAGGGTTATTCAGTCTGTCGATGTGTTGGTAACCTGAATCTCAAGATCTCACTCAATAGGAATGCAAAAATTTATTATGCCAGGCTTTTTGTTTATATTACATTAATATTATAAAGTTTTGCAGTTAACCACTCTCCAGCCAAGGATATGCCCCCAAGACGCTATCAGGGCTCTTGCAGGCACCTCCAGAGTTAAAAGGTTGCCAAAAAGGTTTTTAACTTCTCATTAAAAATACTCTAACTCAGCCTTTTTTCAGATCCTCGGAGTAATCAATGATATTCCCAAAACTACACAATGGTATTCCCAAAACTACACTAATGCATTAGGTACAAATTCTTCTTTTACATACTGCCAGCTGCTATTTTCCTGGATGCTATAATTGCTCATTTGAAGACATTGATGCTTCTGCTTCTTCAAGATTTAGTTATTCCACACACATCCCTTTGCATAGCAAGAGACCCAGGATGTGCAACCCTCTACCACTATAGAGAACAGAATATAAAATTGATTACGACTTTGATTAAACACTGGGTAAGCCATTATGCATAAACCAAATCATAAATATTTGAGAAAAGATCTTTCCTTGTCAGTAGGATTTACATGGAAAAAACATTCACTCATTTTGTGAAGGAGAGGGGAAACAAACAAAACCAAAAACCCACAACCCACAAATCTATTTTACATTGCCAACAGATAAATGAAAGAAAGCATGATAAATTAATTGCAGTTAAAAGCAAACAGGAACCTTTTCTTGAACCAGTGAAAGCTTACTAAAAATCACTACTTGGAAATTCAAGAGTTATAAAAAGAAGGGCTATATACTTGAGTATGTATTTGATTATCCGAACAAGTTGCTGAACCTACCCTTACATCAGGGTCTGGGAAGAGGCTGGCCATTTACATGTATTTAAAGGTACAATAATGATTTCAAAAATAAAATCATAATGGTTACAGGCTTAGGACAACTTCTAATAATTACAATCTAGAATACAAACAACCACACAAAGCAGATTATACCACATCTGTCTAAACATGGGTTCTTACAGTTTCCTTAGAAACATTTGAGCTGTTACCAGAGAGTACTGGCCTGGACGGAGCCAACTATGATTAGCTGCTGTTAAACACACCAAGAAAATTTGATAATCTGCAGGCAAAACATCTTAAAACTTCACAATGATATAAAACCAACTCACAGTACTTATTAGAAACACAGATGGTGGTATTTTGAATATAAGAAAACTGAATCTTGGACAAGTGATGCATCAACACCCAGAAGAACAAACCTGCAGATATATCCCACCTTCCAGCCCTTATGCTGTGACTGAAAGAAGGTATTGGCTCCTGCAAAGTCACTCAGTAGTGTGATGAGTGACCAGAGGCTCAGAAGAGAATTCTTTTAGATATACAAAGCCTATGCATTGCTTGGAAAGGGAGATGAACATTACAAATTACATGTCCTAAAGAGGGGCTGGATATTGAATTCCTGCTATTCTACCATTGGGCACTGCAAACAGCATCCTGGCTCAGCAAACTACTCACCCCTCAATGAAAAAATATCAGGAACCACAGGTTCCATACAGTGTAGATCAGAAGAACACATAAATTAGAAACTAGCACGGACTTTCATCATGCCCCTTTATAGCTATCTGAAGACAATGGCTCAGCTTGCTAGATATGCAGTTTTCACTTAAATCTCCTTTACCTTCAGTTATGTCTGAAGGCCTTAAATGTCTGTGGGGGAAAAAGATCTCTTTTATCATCCTATGACCATATTTTACATAAAAACATCTTGGGTTTAGGGAAGTTATAAGAGGAACTGAAGCTTTTCTAGGTGTCACGAAATGACACTTGCTTTCCTACAAATACCCTCATATAATACAAATACTTCTCTCACAGTGACAGCAACCCATTTTAGACACATGGCCACATGCCTGGAAATAAAAAATATGAAAGAAAGAAGTACTTACCACAAGGACAGCACTCAACCCATCACTTTGGACCTTCTGCACTTGAATGCAGGGTCCTGGCACTTGTAACCTTGAACCTCCGGGAATGTTCCCAGCACCACCATTTGGGATGCTGCCATTACTAAGCCCAAGACCCACAGATGCCCTGTACAGGTAGGTATGAGTCAGTTTACCCACACCAGTGACCTCCAACACATCTGGTGGGAGATGGGAACTAGGAAGCATGCGTATGCTATAGCAATACTTTTCGTACTCATCAGCTGGGCAGCAGCAGCCAGCACAGCAACAAGTTCGGCAGTGGCACAACCGCACAATGGCAAGAAAGAGAAGGAATGCTGCAAAGATGAAGGAGACACAAGCAAGGGAAACAATCAAGTAGATGTTTGTAGCATTGAGCAGTGGTGGTGGCTCCCCATTATCATCAAAATCTGGCAGTGCCTGGGGCAGGGTGTCAGCCAGCAGGATACCCACAGTCACAGTAGAGGAGAGAGGCGGATCCCCATGATCCTGCACCACCACAACCACCTTGTGCTTGAGAAAGTCGGTGGAGCGCAAGGAGCGGGTGGTGCGCAGCTCACCAGAGTGTGGTGTCAAGTGGAACAGGGTGGAGTCAGAGGAGTGGGCAATGTGATAGGAAAGCCAGGCATTCTGTGCATTGTCTTCATCATCTGCCACCACTTTGGTCACCAGGTAGTCCTCATCAGCCAGGCGGGGCACAACTTCCACTGCTATTGAACCATTCTGGCTGGTGGGGTACAGGATGGCCGGAGCATTGTCATTCTGGTCTGAGATGTAAACATTCACAGTTATGGCAGCAGTCAAGGGTGGTGACCCATTGTCCTTGGCTTCCACTTGGAAATAGAAGCTCCTAAACTGCTCAAAGTCAAAGGCACGTTTTGCATAGATGCTCCCATTGGCCAAGTTCACAGACAAAAAGCTGGCCAGGGCATTGCCTGCAACTGTGGAATTCCTGAGTATGTAAGAGACTCGTCCGTTCTCATCCATATCAGGGTCAGATGCTGAGACCTGGTAGAGAAAAGCACCAAGTGGATTGTTCTCCTCCACAAACACATCGAATGTGTCAGCACTGAAGACAGGGGGGTTATCATTCACATCAGAAATCTGCACCCAAAGGGTCTTCTGAGTGGTGATGGGTGGAGAGCCCAAGTCTGCGGCAGTGATGGTGATGTTGTACCCACTGATCAACTCTCGATCCAGAAGCTCACTGGTGACCAGGCTGTAGTAATTTTCAAGAGAAGGCTTTAACTGGAAGGGAAGGTTATCAGGGATCCGGCATGTTACCTTCCCATTCTCCCCAGGGTCCTTATCCAAAACACTCAGCAGAGCTATCACTGTGCCAGGAACAGCATCCTCAGGAATGGGATTTGAAAGGGATGTAACTGTTATCTCTGGGCCATGATTGTTCACATCAGTGATCTCCACCAGCAGCTTAGCTGTACTGGACATGCCAAATGCCCCATTATCCCTTGCCTCAATAAGCATCTCAAGGAGAGGTCTCTGAACAGCTAAAATGCCATTGACTGTCACCTCCCCAGTGTATGGATGAATTAAGAACATTCGCTGCAGATCAGCAGAAGTAGTATTGCTAAAGGAATACCTGATTTCTCCATTTGAACCTTCATCTAAGTCTGTGGCATGCACTTGTACTACTAAAGTGCCACTGGGGGAGTTTTCCAAGATACTCGCCCTGTAGACTGAATGCTCAAATTCTGGTGCATTGTCATTGGTATCCAGCACCGTCACAATGACTGGGACATCACCAGACCTTGGAGGATTCCCACCGTCTTTGGCTATAAGGACAAGTCTGTGAATGGCTTGCTGCTCCCTGTCTAAGGCTTTCTTCAGTACCAATTCAGGATATTTACTCCCATCCCCGCGTGTCTGCATTTCCAAATGGAAATGTTCATCAGGGCTCAGTGTGTAATTCTGGACACTGTTGGTACCTTCATCAAGATCTTGGGCATTGGGGAGCGTAAACCGTGCCCCGGGTGACAGGAACTCAGGCACGTTTATATGATATTCACTTAAGGAAAAGCTGGGGGAGTTGTCATTTATGTCTAAGACTTTAAATTCCAACCTATAAAGCTCTAGAGGATTTTCTAACACGAGTTCATAATTCAGAAGACAGGGAGACTTTAATTCACAAAGCTGCTCTCTGTCTATGGGCTCATTAACAGTCAAAGCTCCCGTGCTGGCATTTATATTAAAATATTGCTTACTTGAACTGGCGATCATGCGAAATTTCCGAGGTAAAAGTGTAGCTGCATCTATTCCAAAGTCCTTTGCTACGTTTCCAACAGACACTCCACGTTCTGTTTCCTCTGCGATGGAATACACTACCTGCCCGTTCGCGGTGCAGCAAATAAGGCAGAAGAGCATTAGATAGACCCGCATTCTTCCTCCCCGGCTCAGCTCCCCGCAGACCGGCTCAGCAGAAACATCATCCACAATTTCAGCAAACACCCCGAGTTCCCAGCGCAAAGTGAACGGGCACCGGGGCGCACCGACGGCAAGGCGAGAAGTTCTCTGCAAGCGCGGGAGGCGCCCCGGCTTCGCGGAGGCTCCGCGGCTCCCACCCTTCCCAAGCCGCCGGTTACCGTACAGGGAAAGGTGGCAGCTCCTCTCCGCTGCGCCCG
>JBAFWW010026116.1:0-38696 GCA_036873685.1 Agapornis canus
AAACATCGGCCTTATCAGCCTTGTTCCCGAGTTCAGTCAAAACACCAGCTACTAAGGAGGAGAAAAACTGACTGCAACTGCTTGAACCCAGGACAAGCACTTACAAGCACTTTGCTTCTTTCACTAGCAGATAAAACCATTCAGTTATTAATAAGTAATACTGGAAAACTAAGGTCTCTTTATTTGTGTTCCTACCTTTGATTTTACTAGCTTTTCATGTGACACCTGCATTGTCTTAAGAAGTTCCTGAGGTTACTGTAATTAGTACAGTATTATTACAGTTACTGTATCATAGGAAATAAACACCTTTGACAACTGAGTGTCCATATACAGAAGCAATTTCAGGTTTCCATAAAAGTTATTATGTACTCCAGAGATAATTCAGGCAGAATACGAAGAGAACATTAGCAGGAAACAGACAAAATTGTAGTTGATGGCATGGACTAAATTTGAACCAATGCCTTACCCTTCCACAGCTGACATGTAAACTGCACTTTAGTGAAGAGACATCTGAAGGTATTTTTAAAAATTTTCCTTAAAGAAGATGTATCAAAGGAGAAAAATTTCTTTATTTATGCTGACCCTACTCTCCAAATCCTAGTTAATTCCAAGTGTCTGCTCTATGAGAGGAAGAGAAGTTTAGTGGCTGGGCAGCTAGCCTGCCATCAGAGCTGCTTCAATACTTTTAGTGCTTCCAAAGTTTCCAGTCTTGGGCACATACAGTGGAATCTAAAACTTTAAAGTAAAGGGGAAATCTTGATCCCCTTCCCAAGGATCCCTGTGGTAACGGGATGCAGCCTCCCGCAAATGAAAGTGTGAATTTTATCTGGATCCCCAAACCTTTGGCCTCCTCTTAAATCCAAAGCAGGACTGCTAGAGCCTGGCCCTACAACTCTTCCTGCTGCAGCATATGGTTGGAAATGGCTGTCAAAGTCCAGCACCAAGCATGTATGCAGTTACAGATTCCTGCATACAGGAATACAGACATACATTCCTGCATAGGCACTGTCACTTTGAATCAAAGTAGGTCCCACACCTCTTAATGGTACATCACAACTGTATTGGCAAGGCTAAGATAACTTCACACCCTTGTCTGCTGTGTCTCAGTGCTCCACAGGGGTTTGCTTTGAGGCTGACTTTGGCTATGCAGCTGTACATCATTTGTTTAGCTCAGTCACAACTATATGGGCACAAACACAAAGGAAATAATCTGGTGAGTATTTGAAAAGGAGTGTGGGTGGCAGTTGCTCATTGGAAAAATGGCAACAAGAATGGTCCAAATTGCTAACAATCTAAGCAGATGTGTGCACAGAGCACGCCTACCAGTAAAAGTGGGGTAGCACTGTCATGACCCCAGAGATCCCTTCCTACTTCTTAACAGGTTCTTGAGCTCAAGACCAGCTGCTTGATACAGCTGCCTAATTTTGGTGCTGTGAAGGAAGAACACTTCAAAAACAGCCCTACCAGGAGCTCTGCACTATTTTTTGCTAAGGCAATGCTCTTAGGCTAAAGCTTTTGCCCTTGGTCCTCACCTGAACAACACAACTGTATATCTGCATGGCCATGTATCCCACTGACCCACCTCCTGACTTCTGGGTTTGACCTTGAACATGCTTCTTCTCTATGGACTTGCCTGGTATCACAAGACCCTTGGCTGAATATGGTCACTTAGCCTGATACCTGACCATAACTTCAGACCTGCCTCATTGTTATGGACTTGGCTGGCAGCCCAGATTCCTGGCTGAAGCTGGTTGCCATCACTGCACTGGCTCTGCTTGTCTTGTTCAGGTACTGTGGGACCCAGCCCTTGTTGTTGAGGTCACTGTCCTTACTTGCTGTAGTCTTTACTCTTGGCTCCTAGCTCACCTCTGCTTTTGGAGAAATGCCTTAGCAAGGGCAACGCTTGACAAGCATGAGTTTCGAAGTCATGGTCATTCAACCACAGAGTAAACAAGACATGCATAAAGGCCAGTGGAGTAGGTGAAGGATTCCACAACAAGTACAACAGAAAGAACTTTAGGTCAAATTCACCCCAAAAAAGCACTTTTGAGATGTTTACATTGACAGAGGCTAGCAGTTCAGTTCACATGTCTGTTGTAAGCATAGACTCAGACCTGGAAGCTCAATTTAGTAAGACAACACGTAGAAAAAACATTTGCTTCCATGACAAAGAAATTAACAGAAGAAAGTTCCCTTTTTGCCCAAAACTGTGAACAAGATGAGGCTGTGCACATTCTCTGGGTGTCCACAGCAGGATGAACTGTAGAACACAAGAAGAATTAGAAAATACATACCTAAGTAAAATAGGAAATGTGTTTCAGTAAGTTATTTTCCTGTTAAAGTTTTCTTGACAAGTACAGGGTATATATACACTGCAATAGCAATGTGTAGCAAAACTGGCATCTGAAAAGGGTTTAGCTACATGGTCAATAAAACCATATTTCATACCTGGTGGTAACATTTCACTGCAATTGCTCACTGTCTCTTGTGGCAAATCAGATAGCTATGCCTGCAGGAGCTGGTCCTGGGTTTAACTGCCCATATGCAGGCATCAGCATTCGAAGGTTTTAAATAATCTGACAATTTTAAACTTGGTACAATTTTAAAGACTTCTGTGAGGAGAAGCCAAGAGCATGGTGCCAGCTAGTGTGAGCGCACCACGCCAATTTTCTGGTGACATTCAAACATTGGAAATGATAGTATACTTCAGGGACTTAAGGTTTTTTAAGGGTACTTAACAGCACTCATGCAATCTAATTCAAATAAACTAGTCCTTAAATGGGCTTACTGCAGCTCAGTTACTTAACAGTGCTGGAAATGTTAACTTCTCAGAAACAGCATGCTGAGAGAAGAAAAAGGTAATTAATTCTACCGTGCTGACTCAGAAAGAGCCATTACTAATACTTTTCAGAACAGTTTAGCATCTAGCTGGAAAACTAACATAAAACTGAAATGCTATTAAAGTCATAACACTCACTTCCTCTCCCCCTCTCCTCCTTTTCCTTTCTCTTCACTACAACAATGCTAGAATAATGGACAGTTATGTATATTCAATCTGCTTCTGCCACATTTAGTATCAGCACAATTTATTTCGTTATCCCCTTCAAACTATCTAAACTAATGTTAAAAAGTACTTTTATCTTGGAAGGACAGAGTGCATACAGGTAACTATACCAAAATAGCCGTCATCATGACATAAATAAAGTGACACAGCTCAAGAATTTTCCCATCACCTTTTTGTTTGCAAATAAAACAGATTTTTTTTCTTCTTTTTCCCCCTCCATTTCAGCCATCTCAGGAGTATTTTATTAGAGAATTTTGAAAACCATGGACTCTACTAAAATCTAACCACAACATGATTTCAGTATACAGAACAACAGTTCTTTCTGAGAAGAATGCATTGGTTAGGGCAAGTATATGCAAACATATCTAATGCATTTGAAAACAAAACATGCTTAGTTTGTTCAAAACACAGGTAGTGGTGTGTATGATGCCTACATGTATTGTGTGCATGATAAAGGACACTTCATCCCTGCTGTGAATGTGTCAGCTAGGAGGACGTTTCTCATATTAGTGAGAATGAAAAATATCTTCACTGTTGCTAATTGGCAGCAGTGGTGCTGACTGCTCTGACACAAATGATGAGCATTGCAAGGACACTTGGATGCTAGTTCACTGATCCATGAACCCACACATCTCCCACCATGAAAACAAAACTTTTGGTCTCCCGAAAGCAGGAATAGTATTTAACATATATACAGTACATTTGTACAGTAACTATATATGATGTGAAAAGATGTACATCTTCATGACAGCAGCCCTGCCATTAAGTACATGTTTCTGTGTGCTTACAGAAAACACAGTGCTACAAGTAATTATCAAGTCAAGAAATTCTTAGGTGTAAATGAAGTGTACCTTGATCAGTTTCAAATTTCACCCCTCTCTAAATTAATCTGTTACCTACCATCATACATAAGAAAAGCACAAAGCATTAAAGTATCTCTCAATACTTACAGAAGTTAGAGCTTCTACATTGGCCCCAGTTAGACACAGGAACCGGACAACATCAAGAATGCCATTGTTTGCTGCCAGATGCAAAGGTGTCCTTCCATACTAAAAAAGTAAATAAAGTGACATTAATCAAAGAATTTAATTTCAAATATTATGACTAACAATCAAATTTATTTTACAATTATACATCCTGATAGTAAGAAAAAGTACTTCTGGTTACAGCTTAAGCACAACTGCTTAAAGCTTAATTAAAAAGAAAGGCTGGAGTGACTACTACAAAATGAGAAAAAATTTTATAGTTGAATGCCTCACAACTGTGAAGGAATCCTTGATTTTTTTTGGCTGTATCTGAGAATGTAGTTTTAATTTCTAGTAAAATTAATTGCTTTTTGCTTAATTAAATATGAACCAGTTAAGCAACACTAAGTCCTTAACCTTTAAAGCTTTGGATTCTATTTCAATCCAAGTTACTATTGAAGATTACATATCTGCAGTCTTCCCCTTCCACCCAAAGGAATAAGAGGAATGAATGCAAGAAGTCAGGCTGAAGGAATTTGTGCTTTCAGTGACAGATGAAAAGTGCTGAAAGTATTGCTTCCCCAATTTTTGCTTCTCTTTGTGATTCTCTTCACTGCCAACAAGTCCTCACGACATCCACTTCTGGTCTTTAGTGTTCAAAGCTACTGTTGTAAATATCACTACCACATATTCTCTGTGTGTAACTCATATTACTTCACATATTTTCATGCCTTCATTACTGATCTCCCTGTTTCAACCCTACATTCAGAAACAAACTCACAAAATAGCTTCACAAAAGGATGTTTCAAATCAAAGCTAACTTTCTGACAACTGGAAACTGAGAAGATGCACAGCTCCCCAAAACTCTATACCTCAACACAAATAGCATCTGGGATTGTATCAGAATTAGTGTGGCCAGCAAGACCACAGGCCAGGGAAGCAATAACCTTTCTGTACTGGCACTGGTGAGGCTGTATCTTGAATCCTGTGTTCAGTTCTGGGCCCCTCACTACAAGAAAGATGTTGAGGTGCTGGAGAGGGTCCAGAGAAGGGCAATGAAGCTGGTACAGGGTCTGCAGCATAAGTCCTGTGAGGAATGGCTGAGGGAACTGGGGATGTTTAGTCTGGAAGTACCTAAAATAGAGAAGGCTCAGGGAGGGACCTTATCACTCTCTGCAACTACCTGAAAGGAGGATGGAGCCAGGAGGTTTCTGGTCTCTTTTCCAAAGTTACAAATGATAGGACAAGAGGTAATGGCCTCAGGTTGTGCCAGCGGAGATTTAAGACTGGATATTAGGAAATATTCCTTCACTGAAAGGGTTGTCAATCACTGGAACAGGCTGCCCAGGGAAGTGGTTGAATCACCAGCCTTGGAGGTACTTAAAAGATGTGTAGATGTGGTGCTAAGGGACACGACTTAGTGGCAGACTTTGCAATTTTACATTTATGATGATCTTAAAGGCAATTTCAAACTTAAATGATTCTGTAATAAGTAAATCTGCATGATGCTTTACTGCACATAGTCTATGGAAGAAAGAAATGGTATCCTCAATTGGTATCATGTACATGTGGGACTAAGGATAAACAGTCATTAATTATATTAATACACTCCCATTACAGGGCTCACTGCTGAAGAGGACCAGCAGAAATAAAGATTCACTATTTGATAAGACCGAAACTCACACTTTCAAATAAAGAAGATTCTAGAAATCAGTCTTGTATACACAACTGTTAAAAGAATAACAGAACACAAGCTATAAACATGATCCTACACCCACTGAACTTGAAGACTGATTTATTTTTTCCAGACCATGCTTGCAGCCAGGCCATTGATGCCATTCTCCATTAGGAAAAGAGGTGCTAATCCAGCCTTGTGCTTAACTCATGTTCCCCAAAGTGTGTTCTCAGCTGTGAATCTCAATTTAATGGCTTAGTCAGTCAGGTTTAAGCTGAGAGGCAGGACTGGGGAGCTCATTATTTTAAGTTTCTTTCACTCGGCAGCTGATGATTTTAATTATTAAAACCAAAAGTGATTGCACTGGACAGCCCTCAAGCAAAAAGCTTTCTTTAGCTGACTAATACGGAGAAGGTCAGTGTTTGGGTAACAAATGGAAGTGTTAACTGGCAAAATGTAATTACCAGAACATGTACTTTTCCAGAAACATAAAGAATCTACAACACCTGAATCAAACAAATTGCAGAAAGCAATGTGAATATTCCTATGAGTAACTTCTAAGCTTTGTAGCATATATAAAGTTTAAAAAGGGCAGAGAAAGATATCCAAAGCTACATACTGTGGCCTAAGCCCCATCAGCAGAGCCTAATGGCTGACCTTAATCTATTCAAAATAACCAAAGGAAAATTTCCTGAAACTGCTTACTTCTCTTGAAAATCTCTGGTGAGGATGCCAGAACGCTAAACCTGTAAAGCATCACAGTCAATTATCTCATAAAGTGACTGCAGCACTCACACAACAGAACCAGCAAAAAATCTCAATGTTTAGAGACAGCTATTGAATACTCTTTTGGCAAGCGCTTTACAAAACTTATGGACAGTTCAGATTTTCAGTTGGTAGTAACCCAATGATACGCACTGGAATCAACATTTTTAGCATTATGACATTTACCAAGGGTGTCTATAATTGCCATGTGATTTTGAAACAATGAGCAATAAGAAAATTCCCAAAAAGCACCTTACTCAGACTGCCGACTTCAACTTTGGAGAGTAATTTTACGTTTAGCATTTTACTTCTGAGATTCCTGTACCCTGCCAGTGACAATTTGTTTAATAAATAAATTAAAACTATTCTAAGATAAACGTTTTATTAGGGTTTATTGTAATAAACCCAATGAAGAAAACCACAAACTAGCCAAATGACACTTACTTTTATAACTGGGAATAGAATCTGCAGTTGAGTTAAATCCTTTGTTAGGTGTCAGTACAGATCTTTTCAAGTAATTTGGAAGAATTCAAAACATATTTTTCATAAAACTGTACATTCAATTCTGTATATAAATTACTGGTTTTAAAGCACATCAATTCAAGGCCAGCAGAAATGCATATTATCTCTTCTTCAGTGACTAGATGTAATTTGCGCAAAGCAAAGCAATCCAGAAAGGGAAGAAGGTTGGTATATACTTCAACATTAGAGCTGAGTGGCAAAGTACACTGTGATATTTCAACTGGGCTAGCTTTTCATGTATCTTTAATCATCTACTCAACTGAAACAAACTTAGGCAAATGTGCAAAGCAGCTTGTTTAATGCTTTGCATTTGGCCACTTCAAGGCATAGAATATTTTTCACATCAGAGAACTGGAAAGGTCATCTAATGCAACAGGTGACAAAGGAGTTCAGCATCCATATTCCACTTACCTTATTAGTGACATCCAAATTACAACTTGCTTCACAGAGTGCCATCACAATAGGAACATTCCCATCTTTGCAGGCCACATGCAGGGGAGTGTTGCCATGTCTGTCTTGGAAATCTACAAAACATCCTTGAGTGATGAGAGTTTTAACTACTTCTATTTGACATCTTCTCACAGCAAGGTGTAAGGCTATATGACCATCCTGAAATAACAAGATGTGTGAGATTTAATAATGCTAAAAATCGAAGCATTTGGCAGAGTCACCATCCTTTCATGTCATTGGGTGTATCTCCTTGCCTCAAGACACACAGTGGCTTTTATTTCAAGTGTGGAGGCAGTGAGATGCACAGTATCTGTCAGAACAAATCAGTATGGGATGAAAGCAAATTTCTATTAAGCCACCAGGCTTTGCAGTGGAATGGATGAAATGCAAATGCACATTCTTTACTAAGAGCTTCCCTTGGAAGCAACAGAGTGGCCAACTGTAACAACCAGTTGAATATTGTAAACCACTCTAGCACTTGCTTACAGAAAATTAGTCATGCAAAAGTTATGTAATCTTAGTGGTCAGTAACTTTACAGACAGGGCATTCTCTCTGCAGAATAACTAAAGGAGACAGTGTGACTAGAAGCATATTCTAGAAGCAAAAGCGTTCTCCTGAACTTGCTTTAGTAACTAACAGCAATAAAAGGACAAGCATACCAAAAGTGCAAGCAATTAAATGTAGGATTTCTTTCTTGGGATTACACCATGAAAGACAAAACCTGATTCTGAATTAAAGAGAACTACATTTTTAAATAGTTGGAATTTAGCTTACTAGAAATAGGTGTGATTTATCCAACCACTGGGAATCAAAGGCAAACAGCAAACCCATCTTTTTTTCTCTGAAGTTAACAGTTTTCTGCCAATTACAGAACCCAAAGTTCCTGCCATTTTTTTGTACAGTGTAACTCATAAGGTGGTAATTGATAAGGTGATGATGAATCAGCAAAATCCAAACCATGGAAAAATAAACAGCAGGCAACATTAAAGACTGCTGCAGTCACCAATAGAGTCTCTGTGTGAACTACTCAGAAAATCCACATCATGAAAACAACGCTGGCTTGCAGCATTCAAATGCAGCAATTCAAAAAGATGGCTCTGTGACACCTTTGATCTCTGGATGTAATTCCTGGCCAAAAGAAACTCAAATTAACCTTGTCTGTTGCATGAAGATCAGCCTCATGTTCTGCCAAGCATTCCACTATATCATGGTAACCTCTAGCAGATGCTGTCAGAAGCGGAGTCTCCCCTTCTTTGTTTTTAATGTTCACATTGCAACCTGCTTCACAGAGTGCTCTGGCAACAGAGTAGTAGCCGTGCCAGGCAGCACAATGCAGTGGGGTTTCTTCCTCCTATTAACATGGAAAATAAAAACAACAAAGCAGAGCTGAACCAAATGCCAGGAGGAACAATTCCCCAGCTTAACTTAGAAAAACAGAAAGATGACACAAAAGAAAAAGGTATTGTAGTTTCTAATGCTGGCACTCTCAAAGCAAGAGTTAATGCCTTCTGATATACCAAGTGATTACAGCAATGCAGTAGATTTTCACTATACTTTTTACCATAAAAGTATCTCAATTGACAATATCTTGCATATCTAGTCTTAGTTTAGATGGTTCCATGCTCAAGAGCATGTCTTGTCTCATTGAGAGAAACTGTCTTGTTTCTCTCACTTGAAAACATCCTTTTTCATAAGAAACTTCTACATCCTCTGTGCTGAGAGACTAATCCAGTGTTTAAAACAGAACATTCACCAAGGAGATGCAAACCCCTGAATTCACAGAGCACAGATCACCACCCATACCTTTGTGATGTTGACTTTCACCCTCTTTAAGCTTCTTGAGAGAACATGTGTTTTATAATAGTAGTTGGTTGGCCTTATTTGTAGAAGATAAACAACTTCCATGACTTACCTTGTCTTGAAAGTTTGGATTGGATCCAATGCTACAGAGAAACTGAACCACATCCACATGCCCATACCGAGCTGCGACATGGAGAGCGGTCTCGCCAGACTGCAATTACAGAACAATATGTACCTGTAATTTCCTGTGTCACCCTAGACATACACTGCCGTGTACAGCCTGAATACCAGGCAAGTACACCGCATGGGGTACTCCTCCCTTCCTGTAACCCAGTGGCACAGCTTCAGTCAGCACAGATCTTCCACTTACAAGCTGTGGCTGTATGTGACAGACTTGACAGGTTATTTCCTCAAAGGCCTGACTTTTTCAGAACTTATTTTCCTACTTTATTTGTTCCAGGTCACAGCCACAACAGGATTTCTGAGCAGTACGAAGAGGTCGCTGCATGGGCAACCGGTGGTAAAACAGACCTCCTCTTCTACTCATCCTATTCCCATATGCCCCTCCTCTGACTTATATATATAAATGCAAGGAGCTCACCTAACACGTTGGTATATCCTAGCATATTTGGGTCATTACATGTAATCATTCGCAACCTTTTATTGAAGTTGCATGAAAAATAAATGGCATTCTTATTAAGAGGGTAACCACTTTCCTAGTAGCCCTATCAGGAGTCAAACACTAATTTTGCTAATGTGTCTTGCACTAGTTCTCTAAGCAAACTGTATTCACAAATAAAAGTGCCTCTTTACTGCAGCTTTAGCTAGCATAAAACCACCACAATGGCATAAGATTTTAACAGCAACTAGTTTCTAGGGCAAATGTTGCTGAAGTAACACTGCTGGAGACAAGGTAAGTGCTCATCAGCTATAAATTGTTAGGCTTCATTATATTCAACTTAATAACAGTCAAATTTACTTGTCAGACAAAAGTGATTTTCAATCAAGAGGAATAAAAACCAGAATCACGATTTTGCCCTATGTTTCAGTGAGAAATCTAGCTTTCAAGTGAAAATTAAGTTAACTTTGTACTTCCCCACCTACCCACCATGTAGTCACCACACTTAAAATGCATGCTTGGTTAACATTCATCAGGAAAACAATCAGTACATCCAGCTACTTTAAAGCTGTGTTATCACAGACCTATATGTCAGCTTATAAAACCACACTGAAAAACCCCAGTCATATGGTTGGAATTATGGCACAGATGAAAACCATTCCAAAAGACCTTTCTCTTTGTTAAAATAAAGTTATAAAAAAAACCCCTCTCTGCATGAAAAAGAATTCTTTGCTTACCTTATCCTTAACATCCAAAGGACATTTATTATCGTCAAGAAATTTCAGTGTTTCTACATGACCATGTCGAGAAGCCCAATAGATTGCATTGGATCCAGCCTGTCATAAATATTGGATTACAGATGTTTTTGATCTTTTTAGAATCCTAATTCTAGATTATCAGCTTAGTTATACATGCACTTTGATGAACACAGATATAATGAACAGATATTAAAGCTTACATGAACGCATTTACTTTAAAAAAAATTCTAATTGAATCAACACCCCACATACCAACAATAACAACAAAACCCCCTCTATGCAAAGGACAACTAATGGGATCACTAACTGCAAGGATAATCCTCTTCCTCTTTTTAAGGGAAGTTTTTGGAAACAGTCATGAGATAAAAACCTTTCCGTTTCTGACTTTACCATCTGCAGACAGAGAAGGAGACAGTGCTTCAAGTTTGTTTTAAATGAATCCCAGATTGTTACACTATGCTTTGGAAAAAAGCCTGCTGCAAAGTATACCCTCTGTCACATATTAGTTGTAGTTGCAATATCCCTCATCACTAATATCATCATTCCATGATAAATAAAGCTCACCATTCTGTATCAGGGCAATCACTAATATGAACTAATTGAGGCACTTTTGCAAGCATGAACTGTATTTTAAGATTCAAATTACTTCAGCTAATAAAGCGATTAAATTCAGAGGATATACACTAGAAACACGTGACATTATTAAAGATTTACTTTTTGCTGTGGAAAACAGTAAATGGGCTCTACAGCCAGCATTTTTTAATTTCCAGTACAACCTGGTTGGAACTGCTTGTCCTCTCCTAACTGTACTAAATAACTTTCATAGAATGGTGACAAAGAAAAACCCTGACCTTATCTTGAACATCAATACGGGATCCATGCTTTAAAAGCAACTGAAGCATCTGAATGTTTCCACAGCCAGCAGCAATCAGTAGCGGAGGTGTTCCATGCTAACAATGAAATACAAATGAGAACAATCTATTCAATTTTTGAAGGCTTAAGAAAAGAAAGCAGAATAAAAGGCAAGTACTGAACGGCATCGCTGGGTTTCCAGTTTCAAATTATGTCTTCAGGGAACACTGTATAGAAATAATTTGTCCCTTTGACCAAAGGAATTTATTGCACGGCAATCTGCCAAATTTCTGGGATGAATTCGTATTTACTAAATGATCCATCACACATTAAATGTATGCTTTTCAAAACTGGAATATTGATGTTAGGCTCTCATTAGCTCAGTCTGGCATGGACAGTCCCCTCTGCAGCAATTTTATATCTACACATCTACATTTAAAGCTGGATTACCTAAGGTATTTGCCAAGACACAAGCCACCAGCAACATATAGAGAAGTTAAATGGGACTGCACCATTAAAACACAAAGTCTGCTGATTTTTTTAAAGGTTCAAGACACCATCACAGTAAAATAGCAGATGCTTTCACTTTACAGTGCTCTCCATGAATATTTCTCAAAATACAGATTTGGCAGTCTGGTTATTCCTACATATTCTGCCATGTTTATTTGCCACAAGAAACAACAACAAAGGCTGACATCTGACATACCACTGCTCTTGACAACACCATTAATACTTTCTCAAAGGCCTGAGGGGAGGGGGGAAAACTCCAAACAACAACAACAAAGCAAGAACAACCAAACCGAACAAAAAAACCACCCCAAATATTTTAGGTTCCTTTTCAGGTAGTTTGAGAAGTCTGAACACAGAGCACACTAAAATTTCTCCTGAAGAAAGTCAGAATCATTTCCTATCCACTGGTCCCTTCTTTTTGGGAGTTATATTTCTATTTTACAACCATGCTGCTCTATTCAACAGGGTGGTAGCTAGTCCCCCACGCACCTCAAGCAGACCCACACTACCTTGTTGGGTTGATTGACATCGTAATTTGTCAGAGATCCCAGAAGGTGCTGTAATCCAGGAAAATTGTCATCATTGATGGCATGAATAATAGCTTTCATTACAAAAGAATCTTCCTCATCCTTGTAATTAAATGAGAAAGAAGAAAAATTATTAAATGAAAAAAAAAATCTCCATCTCAACAGCTGCCAAGGCATGTAGAAAAAAAAAGTAAAATTTTCAAAGTCTTCAGCTGCAAGTGGTAACCCTTTGTGAAGTGTATGGCTAACGTGTCTGCAAGTTGTATGAAAAGAAAACCCACACCAAAACCCCCCTCACTTTTTCCAGTACTGCTACGTTTCCCGTTTCTTCACACATGAACCCATTACTCATTGAGATTCCAAACAGGTTTCTTTCATTAGGTGTACTTTCCTTTTCCTCGTAGGACTTTCAGTAGATGCAGTACTTGCATCAAATGAAACTAATTCCATGCGCATATGTGATCATTAAAAATACCAAGAAGTAAAAAATAGAAACTGGAATATCAAGTCTTGCACCATCCATGACTATGACGTAGGAGAGGTACTTCGGACCAAGCTTTCATTTATTCAAATAGACCAGTTAAAAACCTAGAATGTAAGTAATGAGCCTAGATCCTAGATACCCCCCTGCAGGTGTAATTTTTTTTTTTTCCCCATGCAGTAAAATGTCATAACCGAAATTCACTGAGTCCAGTATTTGGATTCCTCCTACCTCCTGTCTCCTGAGGTTTCGGATTTTTTTAGAACACTAAGCTACAATCCTTCCTTTCAACATAGGTTGAAATGTTGACCCAGTGTTAAAAGTCATAATGATAGCTGGGGAGGGGGAGGCAGGAAAAGGAGGGCAAGATGGAGAGAACAAAGAGCATGGAAGCAGAAAGATAGGAGGAAGAAAAGTGGAAATGAGAGGAGAGTTGCTCAGGGAAGATAATATGGATAAAAAGGGCTCTGGAAAATATCTGATGTTTGATCCTATTAATGCATCAAAAGATGAGGTTATCCAGCTCTAAACATACTAACATACAGAAGTTGCTGATCACAGGGAATTTGTGATGTGTGTATTAAAACTTGGAGAGTAAACTAAAGAAGAATGTTTTTGATTTACAAGCATTTGTAATTACAAAGCATACAGCAATTGCTTCTGACTGCTTGAATCTAGTAGATGCAATATTACAAACTGAGTATTGGCCAACTTAAAGATTTCCCTCTTAAATAACAGCTTGTGATACTGCTGTCTAGCAGTCACTGAATCTAAGAGGGTCTCAATGATTTTGAGTATTCTGTTAATAAATGCCATATGATTTTTACTCTACACAGTGCCATAAGTAATTCAGACGTAACTTTTTCACATTATAACTGTTACAGCACAAAAAATCCTCTTGAATAAAAACAAAGTTAGATGAATTTCTGGCTCTAGCTATCAGACTCACCATGGTAATTAATAAATTCAACTTCAAGGTTTGTAACATGCAGAAGATCGACTATTGGTAACTGATCTCTGCAGCCTTATAGTCTATTTCATCCTACATAGCAGACTGATTAATTGCCATATTTTTCTGTTAAAAGAAAACATTAAGTTTCAGATGTAGTAAAGCATTCTAAGCATGTAAGTATACACTTACCAGAGTATCGTCACTTCTAGCAACACTCATGTTACTTCTGGACAAGAAAGATCTTGATAATCTTTGGCACAAGGATATTAAGCGCACTGATTGCTTTTCAAAAACAGAAAGAAAAAAAAAATTAAAAGAGGATACTGTCATATTAGCAAAACAAAGTGGAGCTTGAATTCCACACCTCCATCTCCTTTTTATATTGCATCTGAACCTTCAATTTCTTTTGCCATTTGTAATGCCAATAGGGTACACATGTACACTAAGCACAGCTATATATTATTTTAGGATCACTACTATTTCATCAAGCTGTTCAAAATAAAGCAAACCTGATTTGTATTACATCCTCTGGCTTACATTGGAAACATTTAACTATTTTAAAGCATTTACACACTGAGTGTAAACTGAGTGTGAACTAGCTGACAGCATTCTTTTAAATGCTAGGTTTCAAATCAGTTTAAGATATTTCTAGACCCACTATTTCACTTTAAGGCAGCAGACTACTACTTGAATTATGTTAGATGTTCACCTATCACAGCCACTGAACTGCAGCAAAAAAACATTGTACTGCCTGTCTGAACATTTTGTGCCTTCAGACCATAGCTTAGCAAAATCATCCTATTTCCTGGCCTCTGTGACAATGAATAAAACTTCTATTCTAATAACAGCAATTTCTCTTGTCTCATGTCTCATCTCTCCTTATGATAAAACAGATTTCACGTACAACATTCATGCCCTTGTTTAGTATCAGTGTGAATTCCCCTACCTGTATGCTGGAGGAGGAGGGACCTTTCTCAATGAACTGCTCCTTGCACAAATCAATGCTTTCAACTAATACCTTGCCTTGCTTCTGGAAAAATAACTGATGCCAACCTTCTGTACAGGTTGGCAATCTCAGACCAAAACTCCTCTGCAAGAGAGACTAGTTTTTCCCTCTTACTCTGTGAAGTGTTGGCATAAGTACTGGAGCATTTCATTCTGTGAGGCCTGCTTAAATGATGCTTTATTTATCGGGATTATTGTCACAAAAACATGTACCTACTCTTAGAAACGCTTTAGAAATGTTAGAAAATATTACCAAGAGAGATGACAGCATTCAGCTACAGGTATAAAACAAAATATCCATACACACACATTTGTATGCAGATCACTAACAAAGAAGTCTTCTCCCATACCACCATATTCCAAATGACAGAGAAATGGGTTTCTTCTTCCTCTTTCTTCACTCATAAAGGCACTGATGTTTCCCTGGAGCAGGTAGCATGACTACCACGTTTGTATGTCACTGATTTTCTAAGATTTATTGAATGACTTACTTTCCATTTTCGTCGTGCTGCAAACTTTTTAAATTTCTCCATATTCACTGCAGATGCTTTTCTGCTCAGTGCTTGCTGGGTGTCTTTAGGCTATGTGCAACAGGAAAATAAAACCGTAAATCCCACAGTTATATCCAGAACTTTCTTAAAATACCTTTCTGTATGCAAGACTTTGTCCTTCAGTGATGACTTCCACTTACATTATAATAATACTGTAATAGTAAAATAATTGTAAGCACATCATTTTAACATCCACAGTCTAGTGGTGCATGCAGATAGGATTTCCTGAGAAAATGTCCTGAAGAAAATACAGACTGTTGTCACCAAGTTATCCATGCAGTCTTTCTTCCCCCCCCCCCCCCCCCCCCCCCACCTTCTTGCTGCATGAAGATTAGCTTCTCTGCCTAAGCACCAACCTCAACAGTGGGCTACGTCACTACTGAACGCTTACATAGAGGATATATTAAAGAAGTACACATTCTGCACCTATTAGCTTTCATACAGACAGCTTTCCAAAACAGTAAGTTATATTAAGTAGTTATGCCAATTTTCCTTGTTAAGGAACTTGAAAAATGGAAGCAAAGTACGAAATGAAGAATGATTAAACACAGGACAACAGAATGAATGGCATGCTAACCTTAATCCAAGGATGCAGCAAACTATCTTGAATAGTCATTCTCTTCCTTTAATAGAATAAAAGGCAAAACTGTTTCAGATAGTAAAAACACATACAGCTATATGTTTGTTAAACTAACATCTAAAAATATAACGTAAATTGGAAACACTAGAGACATAGCCTGCAACAGTGTATACACAAGAGAAACAACTCACTTTGGATCCTTGACTAGAAGTCTTTGTATAAAATCTTTAGCTAGGGCACTGGTATTGCTGAAGAACTCTTCTTCAAATTCATAATTCACAGCAGACACATTTGCCAACGTTTCCTGTTTGGTTTCTCCAAGAAATGGTGATGCACCACTTAGTCTGCAAGATAGACAGCACATTCCTCTCATTTCATGTTGCAGCATTGCTGTTCCAACCTTCTCAGGTCAGTGAACATTTTTATTTTCTGCTCTAAGACTGCAAACAGACTTTCAGGAAGATGTGCTGTAGCAGGGCAAAAACCTTTGCTGTAATTTCAGGGAATATTGACCAAGATAAAGCCACTGTGGAAAATCATGTACAGATCTGAAGACAGCTTCCTGTGCTATCTCAATGCTGATTAATGGCCTTCCTTTCAGTAAATATACTACTACTTTATGATTGTTCAACTTGAATCATGATGTGCAATCAAAATAGTTTGACTTCCACGAACACCACTGAAAACCCAGATGACAGAATCAGAATTAAAAAAAAAAAGGGCAAAAAAAGAGAAAAAGCATTTGCAAGAGCACCCACAGATTTGGTACTTACAGAATATAAGTTATTACACCGATGCTCCTGCAGTGAAAGGTAAAAAAAAAAACAAAAGGGTGAGGGACGGGGAAGAGAAACAGATGGAGGGATAGAGAGGAGAGAGAGAGAAAAAAAAAAAAGGTTAGAACACAAGAATAATCAAGAGAGATTTACTTCAAATAAGATCCAATAACTTACCACATATCTGCTTCAAGACCAAGAGGCTCATAATTCACTATTTCAGGAGCTAAAGGAGAAAGCAGGAAGATCAGTACCTAGTTAGAACAGATCTGTCACTCTGAGCCTGTATATGTCAGAGATAATAAGCTAAGATGTTGATAGATAAAAACACCTTAATGCAAGTCTAAGTTGGAACTGAATGATACAAATTGCTTATTTACATTTCAAAATGTCAGGAATTACACACAAAGTGCATAATCTGTATCTCAGCCAAACCAAGCTGTGCCACAAATTCTGTTTCATAGACAGAATAGTTTGAAGAAAAAACAGTTTTCTCACCAACAAACTCTGGTGTTCCGAAGATATTTTTGAATTCATTTCCAAAGTCAATTTTGTGTGCTAAACCAAAATCAATAATCTTGATTCGAGGCTTTGGTACATTCCTGTCCAACAACATTATGTTTTCAGGCTTTGAGAAGGAGAAAAGGAGAGAGAAGGAGAAATTATACATAGGTACAAAATGTGCAATATATATCAGCATTATTCAGCACTGAACACTTCTCTCTCGGTCTAAAATTCTGTCTTCAACAGAAAAATCCCACCTTTTCCTATTATGATGTAACATATGCTAAAAATTAACTACAGTAAATTAGGGTTTCATGTTGAGGACAGAGTACTACGTTTTCCACAGGGGCAAGATTTTAGGTCTTGTAGATATAACAGCCGCAGTTTTCTTGTGGACTGACCGTAAGTGAAACACGCTGTCTTTGTGAAGACCACAACCTCTGTGCAACAGCCATTCAACCAGTCCTGAGAACTTGCAAGAGGCAAAGTCATATAAACTAGCATTTGGGCTTGGTTAACATTACTCCCTGAAAGAAGTTTCTTTCACACTACAAGCAGTCAGGGAGGTATATCTTGTTGCCTTTGGATCTCCAACATAAACTTTTTAGTGGTCTAGCTCCCAGATTTTAAGGTTCAACATACTGACAGAAAAACCAAAACAGAACAGGTTCTCATGTCTTTTCTATCTTATTTTAAAATACAGATTTTGGATTATTTTACAACAAAGATTTGCAAAACCAGGAATGAAGTTAGGAGGTAAAATCTCAAGATTACCAAAGAAACTTGCTTTTACACTCCATCACTTTAGTTAGGATACAGAAGAGCTACTTATATCCTGACACATCCATAAGCTGGCATGCTCTGAAAAGTTCCTTGAGTTACATCCATCTTTGTTAAGGACTTCTGGAGTCATTCAGCTCAGCTTTTCATCATCACCATTCTTTCACTTCTCTTCCCCAATGGGATGGTCTGATACGTGCAAATGTAATATTCCTCCCTCCCTTCCTACATTTCTATTGCATACTTCTATTGTTCTGCATACTTTGAGTGCTGTTGCATACTATTCTTATGTTCTTGGTATCTGGTTAAAGGATGCTTTGTATTATTACAAGCACACTGGCCAAAATTTACATTTCATATTGCAACAAATGCCTTACTAGATTCACAATTTTTTTCTCCTGTTAACTGTCATATAAAGACCAAGTACATTACCGTAGGCAATAAGGATGAGATTGGGAAAGGTATGCTTATTCTAAAAATCATTTCCTTCCCCTACCTCACGCTCAGAACACAGCACCCCTTTCAGAAGTGCGCTTCAATGTAATAATTATGCCTCCTTTTCCTATTATGGCTGTAGCTGCCAACTTCAGGGTATGTTCAGCAGCCTACCTCTGAAAAAAGTCTTACAGAGGAAAACATTCTGGAATTAAAACACTAAGAAAGCAATAACTGAGTTTAGACACAAAAGATCTCTTTGCATTACCAAAAGGATGTAATTTAACAGGTTTTTAGAAAATGAATGAAAAAGTCCCAAGAGCAAAAAAAGCAGACAGAATGATCTGCTCCATAAGAATTTTTGTATTTTACTCTGTACTCTTTCAATTTAGTACCTATAAATAACATTAATAGGAACATACAACAGCAAAAACAAAAAAAAAAATTAAAAGGAACAAAAAACAACAAAAAAAAAAAAAAAGTTAAAAAATGTTCAGATTATTTCATCCAGATCCCATTCACATTACATAAAATCATAATCATCATTTTTATTTCAAGACTGCTTCCTCAGAATGGTTTAATTTCATCGGAAGTTGCCATTTTCTGTGAAGAATCTTACATTAAAACCAGATGGGAACTATTTAAGGTTCAGTAATTTCTTTTCAATGGCTGACCTCTCCCCCATCTACATAAGCTAGCAAAACAAAACTGCTGCCAAGGTCTGCATGACGGCAGATTTGTGGCTGGTGTTACAAAGGACTTTAACAGAAACTGCTTACTGTTGTTGAAGTTTTTATTTGCTCAACACACCTTAAGATCAAAGTGGGCAATTTGCAGAGAGTGGAGATACTGAACACCATTAAGTATCTGCTTGAGAAATTCTGTGGCTTCCTCCTCCGTGAGAGATTCTTTTTCAGCTAAGAAGTCGAAGAGCTCTCCACCTGCAACACTTGGAGAGCAGAAGCAGAGTTACTGATGAGCTTCCTTTATCCAATGGATTCCTTTTAGCACAGGTAGTCTTAAACCAGCCTTGAAAAGGATACAGATGCTTTGAAATCTGTCAGTACCAGAAAGAACATCAAAATAACTTAATTCAATACCCCAGATAGTTAGTAACTACTCCTCATGCCCCTGAAAGGAATATAATGAAAAGAGTCTTATTTTTTAACAAAAGAAGGTTTAAAAAACCCAAACACATACAGTTGGCTGTACCTAAATTTAAATTTAAGTAAAATCCACCCACTCTGTGTATGCACACTTAAAAGAATATAATTAAATGTGAAGTAAGTATACTGAAAACATACCAACGTAGTGGGACATCTAGAAAATAAAACACAAATTGGCTCCTATCAGTAACACATCAGATTTCCAACCCCACTTCTCTCCCCCATTGAAAAATACAAAATTTGAAGTTTACTGTGAAACAGACACTGGAAGCTGCCCTACTATTCAATTTGTAAAGTCCTGAAAGCATTCAACTCTTTGAAAATATAGTCTTTGAAACAGTGTATTACATTCAGCATGTACATTGTATTTGTTTTCTAACACTGCCACACTTTTCCTGCAATGAAAAGCTCCCAAATCTATTTCCAGTAAGTGTTCTAGCTGCTCATGCAGAAAGAGGGGTAAGAATTGAGGAGGGTACATAAGCGCATCTAGATTTTTGCGTTTGAGGAAGCAGAATAAACTGAAGATGACCCTTTTCTCAGCTCTGTCAGTAGTTTGGCAGGAGAGAGGATCACTGTCAACATTAAAAACAGATACTGAAGTGAACAGGAAACATGAACTGTAACTATTCTAAACAACCGATCTCTTCCCAGTTTAAGGACATACGGAGGTAACTGTCTACTGTGGCAAACTGTTTTTCCTGCTTATAAAACTAGCTTTATTACTTAGAAATGTCTTAGAGACCATAAAGATGGTCATATTACCCCGTATATTTTGCACTGTATTGGCATCAGAAAGTACACCCTAACTTATGTCGCCTTTCTGTATGGAAAAGAATATAATCTGTTCACGATTTATATTTCTGATTATGAAAAATAATGGGATTAACACATAACAATAGCTAAACAGTCTGTGCAAATTTCTGGAAATACATTTGACTACTTTACCATGTCAACTTTTCAAGAGACTTAATCTGCATTACTGTAATGCAAATTGCATGAAAAGTGTATTTTAATGAGTTCTTGGAGCTTTCACTGAACTGCGTAGACAATAATGAGAGTATTGTTTTTGGTATTATTTGTGTTGTAGTATTTTCTGCATGAAAGCAATTACTGAAACAAAATGCCATTAAATATAAGAATTATAGACTGGAAGGAAGAAAGGTAATTTTGTTTTTTTTCTTTGTATTTTTTAAGAGGCATTAAT
This sequence comes from Agapornis canus, assembly GCA_036873685.1. Classification (NCBI taxonomy): domain Eukaryota; kingdom Metazoa; phylum Chordata; class Aves; order Psittaciformes; family Psittacidae; genus Agapornis; species Agapornis canus. Next base: position 20,946 of record JBAFWW010026116.1, read on the forward strand.
ATGGAATTTCAAATACAGTTCATTATTTTACAGAGGCTGGTCAGAAAAATCTTACAAATGGATACACTTGCATATTCTCTCATTCTTTGCTTCCAACTGAAAAGAAAGGAAAAGGTTTTCAGGCAAAGGTCTGTATCTGCAGCATTTTGTGATAATGAACAGAAACCTGGATGGTGACACAGTGCTGGCATTTCTCTTCATTTCCAGTTACTGGGCTAAGAGACTTAGACATCCATGGAACTTGTTTCCATGTGTTTCCAAGTGGATGTCTCCTGCATTTGCCAGGAGGCTGTTAGCTGGAGCAGAGCCATGCCACGCAGAGCAGAGTCACTGCGGTTGCTTCTCCAGCCATGGGCAGCCATGGCAAACCCCAGCACCTCTGTGCATTCAGCATGGTTTGCCACTGAGCTGTCACACAGTTTGGTGAGCTGGCAGAGCTGGACCATTGGCTGAGGAAGAGTCCCAAAGGCTCCATCAAACACATGGTAATATGGTCTACTTCTTATGTGAAACAGTGAAAGTGCATGATGATGCTTAAAGCATCAGAAATGCAAAAGAAGTACTCAAAGCACACATTTTCAGCAATAGCAACTTGCAACACTGTGCTGTCTACCCTGTGACTGTGTCACACAGGTATTGGTATGTTTTATGGCTGTTACAGTTTAGTCTTATACCCACTGGCATATTAAAGATAGTCTCTGTGAAACTTATTAATCATATATAAGCAAGTAGCACTGATTACACACCTGCCTTTTAGATCCAGAAGAATTACTTAATTCCCAACATTTGCTTATTTTCAAGTTACCTAACAAAGAAACATAACTGTGTTTGTGTAAAATGGAAAGAGTCTCCTCCAGGTTCTTACCTGAAATCATTCCATTTTGTGCAATTTTGCATCCTGAAAGTTTACACTGCATAAAATTGTAAGTTTTATGCATATGCACTTTCATGCATCTCAAACATGTCACATTTGTGAGTAGTTAATTGCATGAGATCACATATGGCTTTTCTTTAGCACTGCTGAGTACTATTCTGTCATTGCCCCAGGTTAGTTTCAGTGACATTTCTTTTACATGAGGCCTTACACCAGAGCAAAATTGAACGTTACCTGTATTTCACAGATAATATACCTACTGCTCGTCAATCTTAAAAAATGAGGTCCAGAGAACCTAACTCGTTAAAACAAACAAACAAAAAATCCTGATTTTTTTTCCTTAAAATTTGAAGCTAGTTAGCAAAAGCTGTAGATTTTTCTTAAGTGCTGTGTGCTTCTTTAGATGGCTAGGTACTGTGACCCTAACTGACTTGGCAGCCCTATACTTAAGGAGTGGGTGGGTGAGGGACTGGATATAATACACTCATAGCTTTGTTCCAGAAGCAGCTGGACCTCTGGTCTACAGGATTTTAGTGTTTCCCTTCACATTATGCATCTTAGCCTTAATGCCTAAGGTGAGATCCTGTGCAGGTTCACCTCACTGCAAGGCAACTACTTCAAGAAAATCACAGAGGTTTGATACAGCTTTCTTTACGAGTTTCACTTCCACGATTAATTCACTGCATTACAGTGACCCAGGTCTATAATCAGAGCCAGCTTTCATATATTTCATTACCAGATTATATATCTAAAATTACTAAATGATCTTGACTGGACTTTCAGATATCACAGGTCAAAGAAATTTATTAGAACAAGCCAATAGAGACACTAGCTACGTAAGCTAGTGCAGTATTCACATACCTCCTAAAATCCTGTTGGGTTTTCAAGCCTAGGCCTGAACCTCAGCCAGGATAACAGAGTCCCACAGTAAACAAACACTGCACATTTTACTATCCCAGAGTCACCTTCAGAGGTGGAGCCAAAAACCAAGCAGAAACACCATTCTACCACCACTGCACATGTGCACATCCCATCTCACACACAAATGCAATCTTAATCTAAAGGAGAAGGGGCAAATAACTCCATACATCATCCCCTACAACTGATCTTTTTGAACGTTACCTTCTCCCAAGTAATACATTGGTTCCACTTCTATTACAATTCCTCAGCCTTGTTTCTAAGTTAGCTTTAGCGTGGCTGGTGCATGAAGGCCTTGTTGAAATCTACGTGAAACCAGGTCAATATGCAGGTTTCTAGAGCCATGCAAACTGCCTTCAGGGCTCTGCAGAAAGGCCCATGCAGCCAGCATCTAGCAGACTGCCATCAACCCATGGCTGGACAGATTGCTTCCTCAAGGGAGTAGAGGCAAGAGGTTAATCAAGCACTAATGTTTCTTCCTGTAGAGCACTTTGGAGTGTCTGTACCTAGCATATTCTGGAAGCACAGACATTCTCTTCAATTTCCCTGTTTGCTGGTAGGAATTAGCACACAGCTTTCCGAGCAGTTCATCTGTGCTGTAACACAACTCTAATCGCCAAAGTGCTCATAAATAACTGATGGGGAACAACCTATACCCCTTCAGATTAACAGAAGAGCTTGATTACAGTCAAGTCACAGCTAATTTCCTTACAGCTGCAAAGCTCCTATGTTTTCCTTCACACACTGTTTTCCTTTACAGCATTAATTCTCTAATATTCCTCCATAGAAGTTTGCTGCTTACATTTAAACCAAGTCACAATTTTGCAGGCATCATAGGTTGTTCAATTATTTTGCTAAATAAAACAAGCATTTGTGACTGAGGGAGATGACAATTTTAATCATAAAGGACATGTTACATTATTGACCATCATATAACACAGAAAGCTGTAAGGGCTCAGTAAATCTATTTTCACTGTTATAACACGGCTGCATTTTACACTGTTTTTGAGTAGCAGAGCACGTTTTCATAAATATTTTGTACAAGCATTTTCACTAACAGCCAAAGCACTGATGCAAGTAAAACAAAGCTCTGGGTCAGCTGCATTCTTTTTTATAAAATGCCACAGTGGTAAAAGCATTTCCCAAGCATTCTCAAAGGAAGGTCTGCAACCCACATATCTCCCTCTGGGAACTAAAATACATCACCTCTGGGGAAAAAGGGTTTCTGGATAGCGCTTTTGCAAGTTGCCAGACTTTCTTAACTATGAAACGGAACTGATCATCAGATCTCAGAGGAAGTCATTATGGGAACCTACACAGGGAACTTAGAACTAATTAACCTTCACAGTCAGTGCGGTCACCTTGTAACAACTCAGTCATATGCCATGTTGATCACACTACTCATATTGTAACAGCACGTAAATGGTAATTAATGATTATCTAAGGATTTCTAATGAAGTTAAAAAACCACAAACTAACCCCCAAACCCAAATGCAAACCCCTTGTTTGAAGAAAATTAACCCTGTAAGTTGAAGCTTACGAAGTTTAGCTTGCCTTGCTTACATTCTGAAGCAACATAAACTAGTAAAATTAGAGATTTCCACAACCACTTTATTTCATTTTTTAAAAGCAGGTTTGATAAATTATATGAATCCTCCTCTAATCCATGTCAACTGCAAAATAAATGCCTTCTCTAAGCATCCTGTGGTCAAATGGCTGCTGTATGACCCCTTCCTTACCTTTAAAACAGAAGTTATCAGCCAAAGACTAGACTGAAAAATTGCTACTTCTGTTTTATTTAAGGTTAAGTGGTTTTACCTCCGCTGCTTTTCACAACCTTTATGAATTGTGCAGTTACCAACCCACTCATCAGAAGTACAGAGTGTACCACATGTTTTGAAAGAGCAGAACAAGTCAGTTAGCTGTTTCCTACTCATGGAAAAACACTGCACTTAGCTTTTTCTTTATGTAGCTACCAGAAATATCAAGACGTGTTACAGCATCACTATGCCTCATCATTTTCCTTTGTCCAGTTTCCATTAGACACATCAGCTGTAATGAAATAAGCTCTTCAGTGTGACTGAATTCTTCAGTTATATTAAGGAAGAAAAGCATTAGATTCAGAAATGCCAGCCAGAACACAGGCACTAAACTCTAGGCTAAGGTTTAAGCAGTTAGTCCCACTAAGAGGAAAGCCTGAACACTTCTGTATTTCCTGCCCCAAACATGGCTGGTGTTCAGCTTTTCATCACCAATGTTCCCTAAGTGCCCAGAATCTAAAAATGCACATGGTTACAGGCACTTTGGCTCAGAGGAGAGCCTTAGCATTTTGATCATGCCTAAGACATTAAAATTAAACATATGAGGAGAATTCAGGTTTAGCATAAAAGAACTGCCATGCATTTTACTCATGGACTGCAGAACCCAGAAGCCAAGTGCTCTCCCTCCGTGATGTGCTCAGAGCACTGCAGAGTTGCACTGGCCCTAGCTCCTTTCTTTTCAGCCCTGCCAAGCCTTCATTCTCGCCTGTCTAGATATCCTCTGTGCATCTATCTGTGGGCCCACAGCTTGGGATTTTGGAGTAAGAAGTTGGAACATTCATGAATTCGTATTGCAGAGATTGCTTACCTGCTGCTACCTCTCAGTAAGCACCAAAGATTCAATCCTCCTCTCAAAATTCAGTACAAGGCCACTTGAGAACAACTTTCTTATGACTTACAGGTAAAAGTAGCAGAAACTTCAGATCTATTTATAGCAAAAGACAACTGAAACTTAAACTCAATGCACATATCAAGCTTCTCTGGAAGTTAAGCTATTATAAATGTAAAAAGTTAAATGAGCTCTCAGTAAGGTAGAAGTTTAAGGAGTTTGTAATTATGTGCTTTTATTTATTCTTCATGACCATCTCATGAGATCATCAGAATTTTTATACATGAATCTATGACCCTTTTTTTGCTCTGCTCTCTTTTGGTTAATACAATGAAGGTACCAATAATGGCGCAAATCTGTCAGACACTGTGATGCTAAAGACTAAATTTTAAAGAAAGTATATAAGAACTTTTTTAAAAATCATAAACCTAGTATTTAATACACAATGACTTGTAAGTCAATGTCATTCTTCTTTCTGAGCTGACACTTTCAAAGCTTTCTTCTTTTCTTTTTGGAAGTTCAGCAAGATATTCATCATTCAGAACTATGCTACAAGAGCTGTCTTCAATTAAGACTTCCAATTCAGAAATGAAGGTATGTTTCTTGCAGAGAAAAACTCCATCCACAACTTCCCACTGAAACAAGTCAGCTATTGCTATCACGCTATTTTAAAAGGTGAGACCATTTGCATTACTTTAGAGCATTCTAAGGAACCACTATATAGTTTAAGATAAGGGTATCCATTCTTTGCAGTTGAACTGAGAAACCATAACCAAGGCTCTACAAAGCATCACACACAGTATATTTTGTAGGTCTGCAGTCTAAACGAAAACATAATAAAGTGGAAGGAAAAACACAACAGAAGAGTCAGATTATGCATCTAAGGTCAACAAAAGGGGAACCAAGTAGATACAAAACATGCTTGAGGAAAGAAAATAATCATTACTGTGTAACAGAAGCATCTGTGTTTTCTACCCTGTGAAGTCTGAGAAAATGATGGCTTCAGCAGAACTCACTGAAATACCTAACAAACAATAGAGACTACTTCCTGCAGCTGGATAGAAAAAAGTACCATAAAATTCTGACGAATTAATTATTTGTGTGAATGGCAAAAAAACCCCACAAAAACTACCATAGTTTTAAGCTAGATGAGGAAGAGACAGTGTCTTCTAGTTAGTATGTAATATGCAATGCACTCCTGGCAAGCTGATGAAAGAATTCATAGAAGGGGAATTTCAAAGGTTATTTGCAAATCAAGGAGATATTTGCCATTAAGGAAGACCTAGAAATATGGAAATATGTCTGATTTCTCTAAATATACCAAGAGTGTCTCTCTAAATATACAAGGCTCTTTAAGAATATCTCACACTAGTGTCTGACTGCTGAAACTTTTAAGGATGCATTTGCCTATTAAATATTTCAGTTTTTTGGTTTGTTTTGTGAGGGGTTTTATTGGTTGATTTGTTTTCTGTAAGGTCAGTTCTGTGAGATAAGTTGAGAAAAAAACCTCCACACATCTATGTGGACAGTTTTTTATATGCAGCTCTTTTCTGCATTCAGTGTTGTGAAGACCTTGCAACCATAATAATTAACTAACTGCCTACATATTTCTGCATACAAATCACCACATTCAATACTTTGCTGGCTGATGTAACATTTACCATGAGAGAATGAAGTGAAAATTTGTAGAGACAATCACGTCTGAGAAACAGCTGACTAATAACACATGAAAATGTTTAGGAGGCTGCACACAATACTGCAAACCTCCTGCTGAACCAGGAGATAAAAATCAATACTGAACAGGCAACAGCCAGTGTTGCCCTGAGACTGGGGATGTCAACATCTGGCAGCCAGCAAAAGGGCAGCTGCAGTGGCTTGATCTCTGTGGGCTGCAGATTCTACCAAGAACAGAAACCAGTGATACTTTTCCTCACTGCTGCTCGTGTTGCCGCCCTTGCTTATTAACATTAAATTAGTGTTTCCTCTGGGCTTTTGTTTTGTCATGAATTTCCTGTACATAGCTGGAATGTTGATTTTTAGTTTCTCTCTAAATTCTAGACAAATCAAGTTACACAAAATTCTGTCTGTATGTGGTATACTGTCTCATGTCATAAAGGAACATGAGTCCCAGGAAAAATGCTATGCTCTGAGCAGAAGGAAAAACAGACACTCAGGATGGATTCTGAGCAGAGCAAAACAGGTTATTTAATAAACTTTCAGCTTTGTATTTGTTTGAAATTGTTCTGTAAGAACAAAGAACGTCAGGGGAGTATATTATGTGAATACTAGAACATAAGAAGAAAGGGATTACATATTTAAGTCCCTAATCATGCAACTGAAATGACAATTTTTTGTCTTTTCAGTAGCTTTACATAATATCATAGTGATTTTCAGAATTACAAAACCTTACAGCAATTAGCAATTTCAGGTTACAAAGGGTTCACAAATGCGTCTTCTCTTGCTTGTCGACCCTCTAATTCAATTAATGTATTACCTTTGTGATATCCCAAATAGCACTTAAACCTGAAAATCTCATATAGCAGTTGGAAAGCGAAAAAAGGAAGTTTTCAGCAGAAACTATATGGAGACTGTTAACTAGGCAAAACAACTGGTTAAATTGTATTGCCAACCTTTTGCCAAGCTTCACACCATCGATGTTAAGAAATACTAACACACATTTTCAGAAGCAGTATCTGCTTCCCTTTAATGAATCTCAGGAGGTACACACAGACACACAGCAATCTTGTTGCCAAAAGAGTTCCTATCCATGTAGAAAGGGATTGGGCTGCAGAACAGCCCCATTCATCCTACCACTGTCCATGATTACTGTGTCCTCCTCAGAGCTTTCAAGTCCAGACACTGGCCAGATGGACAGATTACAGAACAGAAAGCATACACTGCAGAAGCAGTGATATAAGGTTATAGACAGAAGGAATGTGATAGCTAGTATCAAGTGGGGAGAGGAAAAAGGATCACACTAATTTTGCTGTGTATTCATGACACATTTAAAGAGCTCCAAACGAAAACCAGGAGTAGTAGATATTCTGACAGGAATATAAGGTAATTTTACTTCATACAGGATGACAGTTAAACTTTGTTTAAAAAAAACTCAAAACTTGTTTAAATTACCCCAAGTTCACAAACTAATGCAATTGTGTACTTCTGGAACTAAAAAAAACCCAGAGTACAAAAAAGTATTACAGTAAACCATCACATGCTGGACTAGAAGTGTAAAAGTATGTGCTAAAGTAACAAAGTAGTATCGTGCATGTACATACTACAGAAAAGATGAAACTCCAACTTTCTGGTATTCTTTTTAAATCTAGGATGCAAATCTACAGATATGCTACTGAAAGCACATAAAACTAAAGTATTCTTGTAAACCAAGTGAAAAGAACTTTTACCAAAGCTAGTAAACAGGAAGACATAACCTTCATAAGAAAAGTTACATGAACAGCCAAGGAAAAAGACACAAGTGCTGCAAGAATCTGGTACCAAATCATAGAGCAGGAATGCAAATTATACAGTGTCAGGTATGCACCTTATGTAAAGATACGGCATGTTCCACCAGCAGGCACTGCCAAACTGTAATGGGTGAGTGATGCTTAACTTCTAAACTTGCAGTCTTTGAGGAACTGGAAGCCAGACTTGAAAGAATGCAGAAGTGTTCTCTGACAATATATTTACCTTGGATGGAAAATGGGAACTAAAGCTGTATGAAATGACATGAAAGTTCAGTTTACATTCACACAGGACAGAACTGGGAAAATTCTATTCTCTGTTAAGCAGGTTAAAAAAAAAAAGGGAGAAAAAGCTGTGATGCTACTTTACTTTACACCAACATAAAGCATAGTAAAATTTGCTAAACTAATGTCCACTTAGAATCTGTATTTCCCTCTGCTCTTATCTTTATATCAGTTTACTTAGCCCCAGGACATTCCTCTGGATCTGTAATATCAACAACGATTAAAGTAACAAGCAGAATAAAATTCTAAATATGCTGGTTTGGTTGGGTTTTTTTTTTTAACCTTTGCAGTAGATTGTGTGGTGCATTGTGTGAAAAATACGTGTCAAAATCAAGAAGCTGCAACTCTGACTTAAAGAATTCCAAGGCTATTAGTGATCACCATTTGGGGTGGCAATTAAATCATTACATTCCTATGATTCTCAGAAAAAGCATGTTTTGTTAAAAAGCAAACAAACAAGCAATATTCTGTTACTAGTCTCCAGGTCTCTGGAGCTACTTACAGTTCCAGAATAAGAATGACGTCTGTTTTGTTCTCATAAACATCATGCAGGGTGATCACGTTAGGATGTCGGATCTCTTTTAGTATGCAGACTTCTCGCTCGATATCTTCCCGGCTCACCCCGCGCCGGCTGGATTTTGTTCTTCGTTTCTTGATGAATTTTGCTGCAAACTGTTGGCCAGTGCTTTTCTCACGGCATTTTTTCACTACAGCAAACTGCCCACTAAAAAAGAAATGGGGCGGGGGGTGGGAAGAGGCATGAAGGTAAGTGTTTGCTTCAAGGAGGTGTTAAAAGTATCCTCTATTTATCACAGTGGGAAAAAGAGCTGTAACTGAATTACCAATTTGACTGAAGTACACTACTGCTTTTTTATGCAGTCTAGGTTAATACTGGAAAAGAACACTAGCGAAGACAGAAAAGGCAAGTTAAGGTACTGCTTTTACATCACATAACCATACATACACACACATTTCAGTGTATCTGTGAGTGAAAGATAACACCTCTGTAGATCATTGGATTTTTGACAAACAGTGCATTGGGGATTACTGGGCAAAAGTAACGGTTTCTGATTTCTCCTTCTATACGCATGTTAAGGATAATTTTTTGTTGTTGCTCTGGAAGAGAGACAGAGCTTAGTTTGTTCCAGTCTAGATGATCTGTCAAAATTTGCTTAATTCTGTCCTAAAGTATGGGGCTTGTTTTTCTTTTGTTTGTTTCTTTCTTTCGTTTTTTATGTGTGGGAGTTCTGGTTTTGGCTTGTTTTTTTTTTTTTGTTTTTTTTTTTTTTAGAGGATCTGATTATTGATTATTCATACTGTCCTAATGGCTGTAAGGGAGCATTAAGAATCGTATAATGCCAGGCCATTTTGATGTAGGCACTTAAATATGGACTCCATGTGCTGAGTGGTTCTTTTTTTGTTGAATCTACCTGGCTTCTTTCACATGTTAGGAATTAATTTGAAATTTGAAATTCCTCAGTGCAGGGTATGGTCTTTCCATATGTTTGTGCTGTTTCTGCAGATTGGAACTTTCAAAACAGATGGCTTGAAAATTCTGAAGAATCAGACTTGGACACTCTCTCTTAAAAGTGTACGAAACATATTATTTAATTATTGTAGTAGGGATGATGATTGAGTGGGAAAGAAGACTTGGGGGAGTCCGGCCTTCTATTGCTCCTCCTTCCTCCCACACTGATTGCCTTATGTGCTCTTTTACTTATTCTTTTAAACAGTTTCTGTGTTTTTTTCCCCATCTGGTTATTTCCTAGTATAAAAGCTAGAGTCTTCTTTTTCCTTTTCTGTGTTAACTACTATATTATATTTGTCAACATTGATTTTACATTCTGAGTTCAGATGATTACTGAAACACAATATATTTTATTTTGAAGCAACATTTCTTAACAAAATAATTTTTTGGAGGGATAAAGATGCATTGCACATACTTCTGGGATCTTGGCTGATTTTTAATACACTAGAAAATGGAAAGTGAAAGGCTGTAATTCCTTGCCTGCTCCCATAGGCAATGAAAATGATTAATACTTGCCATGCTCAGCTTGGTACTTTCCTCTTATAAGATCTTGGAGTTTCTAATTTCTTACTTCCAGTGGCTTAAATGGAATCTATTGAGGTGTTTCTTTTTCTGGCTCTGGGAACAACTGAAATCTCCTTATATTTATAAAGTAGACAGGAAAGTGAAAATTTGAACACTACTGAGGCAACTTTTTCAAACTTTCTACGTAAAGGTATAGTCAAGGGAACTTAAATTGCTTGAACAAAGCTTGAGAGTGTGTGGTAATGAAAATAGTGATAACAGCTTCTCCTCAATTAACAATTTTTTTGTTGTGTATGTCCTGAGTTCAGCAGTAGCAGTCATTTTTCTCAGTCTTAGTATCTGGTGCAGTGCTGTGGTTTTGACTTTAAGCCTGACAACAGTGCTGATAACACCGATGTTTTTAGTTGTTGTTAAGTTAGTCTGACCAAGGACTTTCTGAGTCTTGTGCTCTGCCAGGGAGGAGAGGAAGCCAGGAGGAAGCAGAGACAGGACATCTGACCTGAATTAACCAAAGGGGTATTCTATACCACAGCACATCATGCCCACTATATAAACTGGGGGCAGTTACCTGAAAGGGGGAGACTGCTGCTTTGTTGGGCTGGGTATTGGTTGGCAGGTGGTGAGTGGTTGTATTCTCTTCCCTTGTTATTTCCCTTGTTATCCCTGTACAGCAGATCTAACTTTATCAATATTTACTCTCTCTCTTGCAAGTCATTGTTTCCTCTTTGTACATTGGTTTATAAATTGCTTTTTTCATTTTTAAAAATAAAAAGATGTTTATACTGGTATCAAGAAAAACTCTTGAACATCCAATACACAAGAAAGGCAAGAAAGTTTTATGGCTGAGAAAATAAAACAAAAAAAAAAATAAAAGAAGGGAGAAAAATAAATACATTTTTAGATTGATATCAACAAAACTTTGTGTAAGATTATCCACTTGTTCCAGCCATAAAATCATTGTCATATAAACCTGTCATCACAACAGGAAAAAAGACTCATCCCTTTTTTCATCATTCTTACAGGTCAAGAGAATTTTTTTATAGTATTCAAAATCTAACATATCACTGTAGTTTGGAAGAAATTTCTTTAAAGGCTATTTTAGCAGAGGATAAATTTAAACAAGGTTTACTGATTTCAGAATACCTTTCTACATACATAATTAATATAAGATGCTGCACTAAATTTCAGAAAAAAAAAATGCCTACAAGATTTTGTTGTAATGTGGATCTATAGCGATTCTGGGACAAGAACATGTTCTTCAGATATATAAAACTGTGTCATATGTCCCTGGAGTTAATGTGTTAAAAAAATGAACTTTATAGAAAACTCAAATGTTGATGAAAAGTACTTGATATAGGTTTGGGACTTCATTTGTGGCAAAACCCCTGAAATGTTATGTCAATGAATCCACTTTATTCTGACTAGTCCTTTCTTTTTAATGACGTTATATTAAGCACTGTGGTGAGATGTGCTAGAAACTCAGATAAATGGGTATGTTTAAAACACAATGAATTATAAACAAAATAAGCTCATCAAAAAGCATTGCTTTTTTTCTCAAAATAAGTTTAACAAAAAACAACACTTTTTTCTCAAGTTTTGTTGATATTTTTATTTTTCTGTTTGTTTTTTTTGTTTGTTTGTTTGTTTTAAGCTTGTTAGATAATTGTGGTGCCTAATGGTGAAAATTTCATGTACAGATCTTTGAGAATGCGTAGGAAATTAGGAACATTGGTCTACAGAATATGAGTGGAGTTTGTGTTCTTCAGATGTATTTTTTCTTGAAATCCCAAATCTAGGTTTCAGGGAGCATATTTTGAAAATGCCTAAGGCTCAGGTACTGGCTGGTCTTGTGAGAACAATCTGTTTCCTGGAAAATCCAAACATGCTATCAAGCAGGTAATGTGAAATGTAACTTCACACTATTCAATTGAACATGCAGGAGATGTATAATTTTTGGAGATGAAAATTACTGCCTGCAAAAGTAAACTACATCTGAATCTGCAGACAAACAAAAATGAATGTAGCGGCACTTCTATGACAATACACAGAAAGTGTTAAAAGATGATATGGAAGTATTTAAACAAATGTTACCTTTCTTTGGTTAGGATCAAGGAAAGTAGAATAGCCCACAGTGTAAAAGAAACATTTTCTAGCAGAATATAGTTCACTCTAGTAGCTTCTTTTCACTTAAAATTTCTTTTCTTGTGCTTTCTTCTGCTTTTGTGCCTTTACTTCTTCCCTCTTCTGGCCCATGTTTTCACAAGCAAACAATTTGATTAGGAAATAATGATGAGTATGAACAGGTTTTTCTTAAGCAACAGGGCATGGATATTTCATACATTTTGTACATTAATTACTAAGAAATCACCCCCTTATAGGATGCAAATCCTTACTGGGTTAAAACTTTAGAAAGTTCAAAGAATGGGGAAAATCCTTAAGAAATGTCTCTGTGAGCCACAGAATTACAAAATTATTTCCAATGGGTTTATTTCAGAAGGGTAATTGACCGTGCGACTTGTGTTATTCTATCCTTCAATATTAAGAAAAGAACATCTATTATCCTTTTTTAAAGCGTCTAAAGGGTTGTACAATGAAAATCAGAGCAGCAAAACTATAACTAAAAGAGTTTACAGAAAACAGCATGGGTGGATTTTAATGTTAATATTTACAGAATGTGAGCCAGATAAATAACTTGCTTGATAGCTTTTTAATCTGCTTCATTAGTATTTTGCTTTCAGTGTCACCAATACATTCTCTTTTTGCAGAAGAATCAAAACTCAAAGGATATATATTCAGTTGCTTCAAAAAACAGTGCATGGGTAGAGAAAGAAATCCTGGTCTTATTTCCAGGATCACACCAGCCGGAAACTTTCATTACCTTCACTAGGGCCAGGAATGATCTGTAAGTTACTGACTTCACAGATGTACAAGGAATTCAAAATCTCAGATGCCTCAAGGATATTTTGGTTTTGGGGAAAAAAAAAAAAAAAATAAAAAGAGGAAAGGGGGCTTTCTGTGTTTCCATAACTTGCATTAACAAGAAAGGATGTTTTGTTTTGGTTTGGTTTTGTTTTTTTTTGGGGGGGTTGGTTTATTGAGGATTACACCAATTAATTTAATGGAGTAAATTTGATCATAGCTTTATTTTGCAACTCAAGCTATATACTATACTCCAATTTTATATAGGCTATATACTATAACCTATGGTCCAATTTTGACTTATCAGTGATTTATTTCAAATTTTAATGCTGAATTAAAGCTGGGGCTTAATATTTGAAGTAAGTTTTTGTCTTATAAGATTGTTTTTCCACTTTCATTTACTACATTATAATGTTTTTAAAAGTCATCTCTAAGGTACACCATTCTAAAACCTTGCAAAAGTATAACATATCTCATACATGTAAATAGATAAAACAGTTTGGGGAAAATTTTCAATAAAATTTCTTACAACTGCACCTACAAATACATATTTTTACATGTAGGTTAAAAGCAGGCAAGCTTTTCAAGTGTAATATCTGCCATAAGTAAATAATCTCTTCTTTCATATATCCAAAGACCTTTTCCAGTTTTATCACAGCATTTTCTTACATAAAAATCAGGTTTTGGTCCTTCTCTAATCATGCCAATAAAAGGAGAAGTTTTGCTTTTCATGGAACATTCACATGATGCTTCAATTATGTTCTTCAAGCACTCGTTGTTTTCTAACAACCTTAAAAAGTCATTTTCTGTAGAGGAAAATATATAAATTTCCAAGCAACTGAGCAACATGTAAAGTTCCTGCAGCTCTAATTTCTGGTGAGAGCTGGTGTGTTATAAGAAATAGCTTCTAGCAATGACAGCAACATGAAAAATATTTCTGCACTAATGAGGAAGGGAAATTAGGGAAAGGGCAAGTTTACAGTTATTTATATGTTTTTTCTGAATGCCAATATTCTAATCAATATTTCTATTTATGTTATACAGTGAACTATTATCAGAGAAATTACTGGCATGGCAACTAGAAAAGTATGATCCAAGGTACATCTGTCAAAAGCTGGCTTTTCAGGTGGCATATTGCATCAACAATATGCACCTGTAGCAGGCAACTTCTGTGTTACATTATACTGCCTGTAACTGCATAATAAAAATTTGTAAGATCTGCTGATTTTTCTTCCTACACCTGATGAAATCATATGTGGTGAAAGACGATACAAATGAAGGGAGAGCAAAACTGTCAATGACTTTCATGGCTTTGTTTCAGCCTGGAATTTTCATAATTTGTCCAAGATAAGGAATTTTTTCAGTTCTCAAAGCAGAGCAAAGTTATACCAAATGCCAAGTGAATTGGTTTTATCATTGCTTGTATTTTAATATATATTTAATATATAATTAATATTAATAATTCTTACAATTAATAATTACTATATAATTATATATTGTATAGTTATATTATTAATGATTATGTAATTAATAGTTAATATGTATTTATATATTCTATCATTGCATCCAGACACAATTAAGAATTGCCTCTCAGAGTCCCCAAACACTTTTGTTCTAATTCACTTCCTTTTGGTGCATTATTTGCAGACAAAGCAAATTTGAAAGGTACATTATTTGCAGACATGATAGTTCCAGTTCCCAACAGATTTAAATCATAAAGAACTTATGATCTCATGCATCTTTTTTATTTAGAAACAATTCTCAATAATCCCTTGCAAACTCTGGAAGGACTCTTCCAGTGTAAATTGAATTACAATTTGAGAAGCATTTTTTGTAATCCGTACAGAAATTATAATACTCCATCACCTTACTTTACATGTTACTACTGAAGCAGTATAAGGTAGTTGCTGAGATTTTTCTTAAAAGGGTTCATATTTTAATACTTTTTTTACTCTGATGCATTTTTTGAGCAAAGTAAGAATAACAAAATAGCCACTTGAACATTAATTCTAAGTAGATTCATGTCTTGAAGGATCAATGTATATTTGCATGTTCAAATTTTCACAGAAATGCCAAAAACCCCACATCCAAGGTAAGTGACCTTTTGTATACAACTGTTGAATATGGGAGCAAAGTTTTAGCAAATAATTTCTTAAAAAAAGTTTATAATTTTTTTGCATATTTTATATAATTTTTATAGATTTTTTTTAATAAAAGTTAATAATTTTTTAAAAAGTTTATAATAATTTCTTAAAAAAAAATTACTTACTCATTTAAATTACTAAATTAAGCTTTCCTATCTCCATCCAAAAAGGATGGAGCAACAGCTATATTTCTTATCTTCTAGTTATTTTAAATATTCAGGCCCACCTAGAACAGGGTTCATAACATGTGTGACTAATGAGATAAAATATTCTCTACCTCCCAGGAGATGACATTTACAGACTTGGAGCACTGGGTACCCATATCATTCAGTATCAGTCATCTATTCATCTCCATCTACAGGAATTTAAGTTTGTCACTGCAGTGTCATTGTGTCACTGATGCTCTGAGGCATTCCACCTGGGTAGTAGACTCTAGAGCAGAACTGGCAGCCCCATTTCTTACTATGTAAGCCAAGGAAGTGCAATCATATGAACCTTTAATTCAAATATTTAAATTAATGTGAATTTCCAGCACACTATAATTTCTACAAAACCTTTAAATTTTGCCTTTTTGTAAGATGGTTCCAATGTGGTTTATCATTTTAAGATAGGTTGCTTTCCCTATCATCTTTTTGTGTGGTTTGAACATGATATTTATATTTGTATGTGTATGTATGTAAAGGATAGTGAATGAGAAAGCAAGCAAGAGCGGGATAAGGAGAGACATTTTTTGTGTCATTTACAGTATAGTAAGAATACTTGCTTTCCTAATGTAGTCAACCCCCTACATGCTCTTGCAGACAATTGAAAAATACTTTCTAACTGCTTTTGAGGCATGGTGCACTTCACAAGTTTGGCAGGTTCCTTGTCAGTTTGCTGAACCTGATACAAGAGCAGGTAGTCTTAGGCTTACACAGCTTTAGTTTTATAACTCCCAGAATCCCTTTTTACAAGCAAGATCTATGTTCATATCCATTTTAAACAGCTTTAAGAATGTGAACACCTGCTCCTTTTAAGTCATTCCCCTCTTATGTAATTTTTTATAAACGCTGTAAAGCACAGTGCATAAATCATTTTTAGTGTATCTGTGAAAGAGAAAAAAAAAAAAATGTTGCCTTAAATGCACCAATAGTGAATAGGTTCTTTAATAACACTCTCATCCACTCATCAATAGTTTGAACTGGAACAGCATTCCTTTTAAAATGCATTTTGTTATGCAATAAAATCGTGATATTTTTGAACACATCTTAAGGTTAATTAAAATTTAGGGGTTGAAGATAATTATCCTGGTCTGAGTATTTCCTGTAAGACAAATATTTGTTGACCCAAGATTAGAACACCAAACCTATTAAGTAAATTCATAACCCAAATAATTTAAGATGCCTAAAATTTCTGGTGGGAGTGTTAAACAAAGATCTATTGCATCTGTATGACATTCATTCTGCTGCTCTGATCATAGTTTCTTAGAAAAATATGTACCTTTTCTGAGACCCAGCAAACAGCTGTTATCAACATGCTAGAAAATTAAAATGTAAATTGGAAGGCTAGCACCCCAGTCTAGGAATTGGTGCAATTGCAATTTAACTTGAACAGAGAAGAGTATTGTATTCTTCTCACTTTCTGTGTACATCAAGGGTGACAGCACAAAGTTATAGCAAAACAGGGACAGTGTTTGGACAATGATGGGAGCAAAATCGCTCCTTATTTATTTCTGTGGCAGGAATTCTTCAGACTAAAATGGACACCAGTAAGAAAGCTTTCCCAGTTACTTTCGTGAAAACATGGAAAATTGATTGCTTTCTATATGCAGGAAACGTGTCTGTGCTCTCATTACTTTCCCAGTTAGTGAAGCAAGGGAATGACAGACAATGCAGAATGCTGAAGATGAAAATCATGGAGACATATACTAGCTTTCTGAGCATAGGGTGTGAATTGATCCCAGACAAGTAGCAGAACAGGTGAAACACAGACAGTGTGACTTTGTAGGGATGGCAAGAACCTGGGTCCAGTAAAAGTAATCTATAGCTCAATCTGAATCATACAGCACAACCCAAATATATGCCTTAGAAGGGTATTGGGGACACTATCTTAAAATTACTTCTCTAAGCAAACGAAGCCTGGTTTATTCATCATATTCAGAGCACTTTCTTTGGACCCAAGACCTTGAAGGACTTTGTTTGCTCTTTAATGTGTCTATTTGATTAATTATATTGAGCCTCAAGAAATGCATTCTGGCAGCCTCCCTTAAACTAAGAAATTTTACAGTTAGCAACTGCCACAGTGAAATCTTCCTCTACCCCTTGCCTCATCTTCGTCACATAGAAGAATATGACACCGTTGTGGCTTTTGCAGAGAAAGAACTCATTCTTCAAGCTAAAAAAAAAAAAAAAAAAAAAAAAAAAAAATCAAATAAAAAAATTTGTTATTTTAAAAACAAAAAGAATTTTT